>JAZKJV010001324.1:369446-643442 GCA_037367405.1 Ottelia alismoides | reverse complement strand
TGCTCAAACAGTTATAGCAGGTACCCAGCTTGACTCATACATTTTGATCCTAAAACTAAGTGGGTACCCATTGGAAAATACTGGATCGGGTTTCCGTTACACCGTGACCCGTTCTAAAAACCCATTTGGAAAAGCATGCACCTTTGTGTTTCTAGTTGTAAACTTCCACTATCTTCATTGATTCGAAAGGATGCAAGTGGTTATATATGGATATGGACATAGTTGTTATGTTGTTCTTATCTGTTTTAAAATATGAATATGGATGCAATTACATATATTACTGAGTATGAAAATTTTATTATCATTTATGGGAAACAACTATGGATTTGAAATGGTTGCTGATTAGATACAAACAATAAAAGAAGTGTACAAATGAGCTTTGGGTGTGTGCTTATACGCATCATATCCATACCCATTTTGAAACAGATATAGATACCAATGTCACAATATAAATAAATGGCTGCGGTAATAAGCGGATGCTCATGTTCATAGATATATCTATATCCATTTTGAACTAAATATATGTACGAATGACAAAAGATAAATAAATGGATACAGTAATAAATTCAATACATATTCAAATATCCATTTGCGTCCTTATTTAATTTTTTCATCTAATTTTTCAAATGGGGCCCTCTCTGACACCAAGCCCTCAGGGATGTCGAGTCCGTTCTCGACGAATGATGGCCGCCGAGTCCCTGCTTAGCCGCTTCTTAGAGTCTGACCCCCACTGGCACTCCTAGCTCTCGCTCTTCCCTAAGCCCGAGGGCTCATCGGGGATTTTCTTCCTTAGCTCTATCTCCTGCCCTTGAAACCAGATCGTGAGAAACCCAACCAGCTACGAAGATAACAGATTACCCAGCGAACCAATGATCAAGGCTAGGCTGTCGGAGAAGGCAGACCATTCGCCTCGCATTCCACTTCGACCGAGGAGAAGCTTCCTGTCTCTCTCACACTGGTTGGTAAGAACTGATGAGGGGCAATGCTCCCACGTGGGCCTACCAGCGAAGCCAGAGGGGGTTGAAGGGGGTCGATTCAGGCTCCTTCCCTGCCACTGCGGCTTCCGCGTCCGCGTATGAAGCATATGACGTCGAGGCCATTAACTAACTAAGTCGACTACTAGGTCAAATGCACCCTTCACTTTGACAGAGAGTGAGCCTGGTGATAGTGAGTACAAGCCTAGTAGCCCCTGCAAAAGGGGCTAGAAGCAAGGAGGCGCGATGGGGCGAACAAAAATGTATTTGTTGTAAAATTCGTGAACAATGCTTGATTTGAATACTCATGTAATAACGTAATAATCATATAGTGATAAATTGTGTAATAATGCTGAAGTAATTAACCAACTGAATATATGTCCTTGTCAGCATCCTCGTCAACGAGTTGAAGAATAGAACAAACTAATTGTTGAAGTGATGGCAAATTTAGAATGCCATGAAATCAAGCTTGATAAATAAAATTTACGAAAAAATTTATAAATGATCAATCTTGTTCCTTCGCTTGCTATTTAATATATAACCAATCTCCTTACGATAGAATTGGGAAATCCATGAGTACTTCAGGTTGCAGTTACACGATAGCCATAGAAAAAAATCGGATACGACTCAGAATCGGGTTCCCAGTGGAACGGGTCGGCTCGGCCCATGACCCAATTGCGACGGATTAGAGTGAGTTCATGAGGGCCGTTGGGGAGCTACTCACTTACAGGGATGAAATCGAATCGGATATGGTCCGGATATGGCTATTTCCATATTCATATTCGCTTCATCTATATCGAATACGAATCCGCATATGAATACTTATCGGATATGAATTTTGAAAACCATATCTAGTTAACATTCATATACGAATTCGGATCGAATATTCATCGAATCCAAATATGGTTCGAATACAGAGCGAATACGAATATAGATCGAATATAAAGTGAATACGAATATGGATATAGTAAAGATCCTATACAAACATGATTAAAAACATATGGTATGACTTGCAGAGTTGCAGTCGTACGGTATGGACTTATGACCTTCTCATCTCCAAGGGAGAAACCAACGGGTAGGGATGAGCATTGGGTAGGGTCGGCCCGACCCAGCCCGGTGCTCGGCCCGATAAAGCCGAGCCCGAACGATAAATGGGCGGGCTTGGGCTTGATTTTTGGCCCGATCCAATTTTTGGGCCGGGTTCGGGCACGCTTGGCCCGAGCCCGAAGCCCGTGGGCCAGCCCGAATATAGGCCGAGTGTAGGCCTGTATATAAGCCCGATGTTTTTTCCATATGTAATTTATGATTTTTAATATCACATTTGATCTTCCTTCTTAAATTGCCATTATTCTATGCTATTTAGACATCAACTATGTTTATATTTTGAAGAAATACATATTCAATTTGTATATTTACATATTAAACGTGTATTATATTCACGTTTTAATTTTTTTTAATATAACGGGGCAGCCGATCCGAGCTCGACCCATGTACTTGCGGGCCGGGCTCGAGCTTGGGCTGCAATTTCTGAAATTCAACGGGCCTAGGCCCGGTCCGTAAGCCCGTAAATTAAAACTAGCTCTGACTGGGTTAGGTTGGACCCGACCCGACCCAGCCCGATGCTCATCTCTACCAACGCGTCCAACTCACATTCAATTGATTTTTTTGGAAATTACCTTTTTTTTTAAAGTTGGAATCATTTGATTGCCGTTAGAATTTAATAATAATAATAAATGGTATAAATGCCGAATAGGAAATGTCTCATTATTATGAATTGAGCTGCTTGGAAACTAGGAATGGCATATCCGTTTTCATTATAAAAAAGAAATCGGATATCCGGATCCGATATTTTTTACTAAAATCATATCCGTTTTCATATCCGAGCATTTTTTAAATTTTATATCCGTATCCGGATTCGATCATAAACCGGATACGGATATCCGTATTCGATGTTTTTTCGAATATGGTAATCGGATATCCGCAGATATCCATATCCGTTTTCATCCCTACTCACTTAGGGAGCTTGTGGCTAGACACGTCATTGAGGTAGAGAATATGAGGATGCCATACGTTTGCAAATTAGTGCATTACTAAAAGTAAATGCGGAAGTTTTTAATTGATTATGCTAAACTTAATGGCCATTTGGATGGAACTTAACTCACATTTGTTGAAGTGTAGTGACAGTATTTTAGAAGTGTTTAGATTTAATTATAAAGTACGAGGACTAGAGTGTAAATAGAATTCTTTACGGGGGTCTATGTATAACCATCCCAAATCTTTATTTTAGGCAAGTGCATAAATTTGAGGTCTCCCCTTCTTAGTCGATCTTCCGTGGCTCTCTCCAATCCCTCTGACCAACGGCGGCGGCATCGTTCCCACCACGACTTTGAAGTAGGTATGAATCACAGATCCTCCCCCTCCCACCCATTCTCCAGATCCAAGTCTGTTCCCTTTGATCGATTGCTGCCCGTTTAAAAGGTTATATCGATTTTGTAGCGTAGTTGGTTGTCGATTTCGTGGAATCGAGTTCTTCACGTTTTAGGGTTTGTTCGAATCCAGAGACAATCATTTGTCATCATCCGAAAATCCATGAAATCTGATTTAGTTGTCACGGGAGGTGGTTAATTTTGAGGGGTATCGTAATCGCCTGTTTTAGTTGGGTCACATGTAGCAGCGATGTCAAGGCAAGGGGCTTGGAAGCACTTGTATCTTTACTTATTCCATGTACTGTCGATGGGAGTTAAATTAACAATGTGTTAGATCGTAACAGTAAGGCTGAGCCAAGGGGTTCTTCGATTTCTGCAATTGTCTCCAACCAAGCTAGTTGGTTTACACAAATTATCTTTGTGATTTTTGGCTCATGGACATATAAATTATTCCAGCCATCAGTTTTTTCAAATAATGATGTTCTCCGGACAAGGTTCAACAAGTGGACTCACATTTTGGATCTTTTCTCCATATGGAACAGTGCCCGTGGATGAATTAGTATCAAATTTCTTATGTGGATCCTCCTTACAAAGCAACAGACAGTATTGGAGTTGTCACTATTATTATTTGAAACCTCATGAAATGGTGAAATTCTGGGAATAGTGATGATATCTTAAGGAAGAATTACTATTTTGTAGTGTTTTCCATTTAAGAAAGTGTATAGATAGTTTGTACATGATTCTTGGCTTTTGCTCCTCAAGAGAACATTTGCAGACTTGCAGTTGTATTGTTGGGAACATGACTGCATTGGAAGGGTACTGTTATAATATTTTAATATTACCATTCGCAATTCGGACTAGACTAGGATCAGATTTTTGAAGAGAAAATTACTGATTGACCAAGAATGTCCTTGGTGTTTATAAGTTTGAGATCGTTGAATCATTTCTGCTTAACAGAAATGTAGTAGTTTGTTCACTTGTTGGGCCAGATTAGTGACCTTTAGCTTATGCTGTCAAATTTACAAATTGGAGGTAATTGGGGGAAGAATGTAGTTTGGCACATTACTTCATATTAGTCGTTTGCAATCTAATAGGACTGAATCTGGATCAACTTTTTTGAAAAACTTCAGTCGCTAGTGAGTATCCTTTGTCACTCATTTACATCAAGAATTATGGCTTGTGACAAAAACTCTGAGGGCATGGTTATATATACATGTACTTCTATGAGTATACTTTGAACTTGAGATGTGGAAGTTGTTGCTGATATTCAAGGCGTTGCAGCTTATTGCAGAACAGTTACATCTGGATTAGAGTTTGTCGTTGTTTCCTTTTCGTCACTGAGTTTAAGGAGTCCATTACGGACAAGAGTCTTTCAATGTACAGGTAGACGAAATTAAGTTGAAGGAGAATAAACTAGTTCAGTATCTAGTGTGCTGCATCACATGAAGAGGATTTGATATTTTGAGATAATATCCCCACAAGGTAGATGTGAATTTGAATAACATCAAAGTTGAATCTGGTTAGCATTAAAAGCCTGTTTATAGTTGATGGTGATAATTTTTCAAAGATTTGAAGAAAGTTGTGGATGTGTAAGAATGACCTATACTGTCATAGGCCCGGTGGCGTGCATTTATTCAAATTCGGAGATGATGTCTTTTTTATTTCTCTGTTAAGCTGGGTTTAAAGAAAAAGGCTTCCTTCCATTCTCAAGGTCTTAAAAACTGCCTGAATTTCTCAAGCCACCTTTTCTTTCAAGCATACTTTGAAAGCCTATGTGGAAAAAATCAGATTCCCTGCTACTGTTGATCTTTTAATTGTCATCCCACTGCTAGTTGTGCCTGCTTAATCAAAGGTAAATGTGAATGTGCTTCGTATGTAACACCTTCTTTCAAAGCCAAGGAAAGCATGAAACCTTCATTCAAGCGTGACTACTCTATCTTTTCTCCTCGATCAATAATAATGTAATGATTCTGGCTTAAGGTTCCATGTATCAAAAAGGTTAGAGCTCAATCTCTAAATGGGAAGGAGAGACTGAAACTGAGATATAGTTACAAAAACTGACTGACTAGTCTCTCCGACTAGGCAGATTGGTGGGGTGGCTCACGGACTGTTGACCAGGTCGGCCGACTAATCGATTGATTTTTTATGATAGATTTTTTTACTTCTTTAAATGTAAACGTAATCTAAGATACTTAAAGTTTGATTTGAAATAATTTATTTCTTCTATTTCATTATAATAGTATGATAAATGTACAAGTTCATGTAAATGTGTAAGAAAATGATATATATATGATTTTATCAGTTGTGCTCCTCTGAGATGTTGCAATATTAGTTATGCCCCTTCCTTTTTGGGAATATCAATTCTGCCCCTGACTTCTTCCACAATGATTACTTGTGTTCCTTGAGTTTGTTTCCGTCTATCCCCAATGCAAATGGATGCTAACTTTGAGGACACTAGGGAAATTAGATAAAAAACAAGGGTTGGAAGGTCTTCCCAACCCCATCCCCTCATATTCCCCCTACTCCTCATCCGCCCGTTCCCCCACCTCTCATTCTAGCCCCTCCTCCGACCACCTTCGCCTTTCGGCCCTTCCTCCTTTGACCGCCCCTCCCCTTCCAGCCCTTCCTACTCCTCCGACCACCCTTCCCTTCCAACCCCTCTTACTCCTCCGACCGCCCTTCCCTTCTAGCTCCTGCTCCTCCGCTCCATCCTCGTTTGATCGCCCCTCCCTTTGCAGTCCCTCCTACTCCGACTGCCCCTCTACTTCCAGCCCCTCCTCCCCCGACACCCCCTCTGCCTCCATCCCCTCCTCCTCCCATCTCCTTCTCCCC
Source organism: Ottelia alismoides (assembly GCA_037367405.1). Taxonomy (NCBI): domain Eukaryota; kingdom Viridiplantae; phylum Streptophyta; class Magnoliopsida; order Alismatales; family Hydrocharitaceae; genus Ottelia; species Ottelia alismoides. The sequence continues at coordinate 637,210 of JAZKJV010001324.1, read as the reverse complement.
ATCTACTCCATCTCTTGCATATGAAATGTAGCTGGTGATGGAATCAATCGATGGTAAGGACGCTCACGATGCTCTTTCATATTACAGGCAATCATATATATCAGTTCAAATAAATGCGTGTTCAACTCTAGATCCTTTATTGGAAGATGATTAGGTTCTCGATATGTAGATGCTCGGATATGATGGGTGTGCTTCGAGGTTTAGGTTCAGCTAATTACAATACATGATAGATCGGGACACGTGGCTTGCTTGTGTACGAGGTTTCAGAGATGCTCTACAGCTGAATCTCGCATGTTGCTTCTTGCGGTGACTCGATATCTAGGAGATGGATCTCGATCTCGATTGATCTCGGAGGTTCTGGTGGTTGAAAAATCGATCGGATCTATTTAGCAAATACTATGAGGAAATTGATGATGATTCACCTTCAAATGCAGGTGATTTGCTCTTCAATGCTTTGTATGGCGCTTCTCACTGCAACGACGTTCCTTCTCAGAAGATAGTGGCTCGACTCCTGGCCTATGTCCTGCAGATGAATCGGGAGCTCGAAGATAGAACTTCGACTGAAGGTTATCAGTGAATGGAAATGGCGTGAATGACCGATCCACAATGGCAGTTATGTGGGGCAGATAGATGATGTGGGCGACAACGAAGGAGGAGGTCGTAGGGTGTGGGAGCGAAGAAGGAGGGTCTGGAGGACGGAGATGGGTGGGGGTAGGGGGGAGTGTTTGGACACTTCTGCCCTTCTTAACCGCATATGGTTTAAAAAGCCATGGTTAAGTTCAAGTTTCAACTCATTGACATCTAAAGTAACGAAAGGCACAAGTGATAGAACGATAAGAAGTCGGGGACACAACTGATATTTCCAAGAAGGGAGAGGCATAATTGATATTGCTATATCTCAGAGGGGCAAGTGATAAATCCCATATATATAATATTAAAAAAATAAAACTGACTAAAAGTCGGATTAAATCCGTTGTCCAACTGTTTATTAATTCTTAGTTAGTGATCCACCTGACTGAAATACCGATTACAGCTTTCTGCAAGTTTGAGTGTGGGTATGATTTAGAGAGATTAAAAAGCCCTGTTGTTTAGGACTGAAAGATTCACTTTCACCAATGTAACCATTCTCTATCATTATCTATATCGTGCATTTGAGGTGAGCATTAGACTCATGTTGCCCATGCTATAAAGGGTTCTTTAGGTTTTACATGCAACTTATAGAAATTGATTAGGTCCCATCTTTTCTATGCATTTTAGAAGCGTGTTTTTATTTGTATGCTTAATTTCCCTCTAGCTTCTTGTGGTTTAAAAATTGGTAATTAGTCAGGTTTTTTAAATTATGTTGAAAATGGCAAGTTGAAAGGAGCTGATACTTAGACAACTTGAACTTTGCATTCATAGGGCATGTAGGTCTAACTTTTAGATCGTTTATGATGAAGTCTTTTGATAAGGTTGAAGCGGTAAATTGTAAGAGAGGGAATGCTAGATTGAGTCATTGGTGATTTGAATTACTGGATCATTTTCCATGAGTAAGAATTAATATGGAGATGGAATCGTGCTTGAGTTTTCATCCTTTCTTTTTAGCTTAAAAACAGAGGTATGGCACCAATTGCATTTTTTGTTCTCAAGGGTTTAGACTCTAGAGCAAGACCTATAAGATTGACTGAAGGGTAGGTTGCGTATAGATGCGGTAATGGTCACTTTTGCGGTGGCGGCGGAGGAGCTGAGGCTAGTTGACTACCCGGTGCATAGCTGAAGGTTCACGATGCAATTCCTCCTCAAAGTCCAAGATGACATGCTCATGGGGATTGTAATTTTTTGCCAATTCCAAGATCATTGTCGAACCACATGCCACTAGAAAACACATGGCTGATTTCAAGCTTGAACCTTCTTGTTTGCTTGAGTCAGGATATTGTTAGATGATGGAGGAGCATTAAAGAGGGATGTAGGCTGAGGATACAATCACATGGATCATGATGGTAAGGCGTAGATCTTTGAGTTTTTTTCTTGATAGAAATCAGGAAGGCCTCGAGAGGCTCAGCAAACAGTTAAACTTGACATGGTTGTAGATGAGAGAACATTATCATTTCAAGAGGTCGATCGGGGATGTGATATCTCGAGGTGGTCAAAGAAGAAAACCTATAAAGACAGATTTATGAAATGAAAGTTCTGATAATTGTGGTTGGTGAAAGGGGATTCGAATGCCCCTTTCTTTCTCTTGGCAGTGTTGGAAAGGAGGAGGAAGATGACTGAGAGGGTGAGGAGGCCTTAAATAGGGTGTGGCATGGCAATGGCGAAGCGGGTCGACCACAAGGTTGCCTGAGGACCAATTGGAAGATGTAGTTAGACTTGTCACAGAAGAGGAAGTAAAGGCCACATTGTCCTCGCTGAAGTGGAAGGGTTTACTAGGGTTGGATGGATTTTCGGTGTTTTTATGGGATGCTATTAGTCTTTTGTAATTATGCTGGTGACTGGAGCCGAATTATTTTGTGATGATTTTGTAGAATGAGATCCATTCAAAGTGGTTTCTTAAAATCCGAGGGAATATGTAATTTTGATAAGTTTTTTTTACAAAGAAGGGCCTGATTGAAAAGTTCTATATCAATGATCCCCATATTAACCATTGTATTGGGGGGCAAGTTAAGGCTTGCCAATTTGCAAGATGGATTCAATGCTAGTTAGATGCACCAATGAAATGAATGATGCTTTGCTGGTGCCAATTGTCTTGCCGATAGAGTGGCATTTCTTTTATAAACAGAGTTATTTTTCCCATTGAAATTTTGGAAGCAAGGAGGGAGGTAAGCGAATAATTAAATAGAGTACTCTTGGAGGGAAGGAGAGAGTTTTTTTTTTATTTTGTAGGTTCTTTTACTAGGTTGTCTATTTACTCTGACCAGTCATTGGGGTCGAGTGGTTTGTAATTAATAAAAAAAACTCAACCAGGGGAAATGGAACTGACCCTTTTCAATGCACGTAAAGTTGGCAGATGGTGGTTATAGTGCTGACAGACTGGTTATTAATAGACAGTAGTTGAATTTGTTATGATTTATTTTTATCCCGAGATTGGCCCAAGATTGATCTGAATGAAGGCAAAGAATCCATGTAGTCGACCCTACTTAATTGCGGGTAAAGGCTTTGTTGTTGTTATTGACATTTTTATTTGTTTCCCTTTTCTTGAACATGAACGTTGTTTCAGGTTTATGTTTACCATTTGAATGAGTTGTTATCTCTGTTTTTTTTCTTGAACGGCCTTTGATATTGTTTCAGTGGCTCTACTTTCAGTGTCTAAAAGCAACATTATTTGTCTAACCACGCATGTTCATATATGCATAGTGTTTTGTCAAGTATTTGTCTTTGTTTCACTTTTCATATGTTGGAAGGTCTGTGGACTATAAGATGCTGCTATATTTGATCTATATATTTAGTGGACAATAAGTCAAGTATTTGTTTTTGTTTCCCGCAAAAACAGCAAGACTTCTTCTTTCACACACTATGATTGCAGTTCTATTTTTTTGACACAGGTAAAATCTCCAGTTAAGTGAAAGGAAATGGCAGGGCACAGGGTTGCACATGCTACCTTGAAGGGACCGAGTGTGGTCAAAGAGATCGTGATTGGCCTCACCCTTGGGCTCATCGCTGGTGGCTTTTGGAAGATGCACCACTGGAACGAACAGAGGAAAACCAGGGCTTTTTACGACATGCTTGAGAGGGGTGAGATCAGTGTTGTCGTCGACGAAGAGTAGCCTTGTTCTTTTGACGTTTTTTTTTCTTGCTGGAATGTGACGTTTGTAGTCTGGCCTTCGATTAATCTTTCAGTCTGTCTTCTGTTGCTATTGCAACCAGATAATCCTAGGCTGTCAATTATTGACCCTATCTGAATAAGCAACTTGTTTAAAGTTAAAAGAAACTCCCAAACAAGGAAGTTATCTAATTGTTTGGTGTCAGGATCTTCTCTCAGGCTGTTTGCAGAAGATTCCTCGTTTCCAATCACATGTTACTTTGCTTGTTTCTCAAAAGACTTATGGCTTCTGATCAAGATCTGCTGAGAGGTTCTGGAGAGGTGGCAGAGAATGCACATAACTTTATTTGATGTCATAAAAGAATAAGTTTTTGATTAGGGTTTCATGGAGTCATTTTGCAGGTCCATTAGAGGAATATAGTCAACAAGCCAATGGTGGTCCGATCTTTCTCTAACTTACTGTGCTTATTGGGATGGCCATCAAGAACCCAAAGAATGTGTGATCTTCTTAAAAGTTGGAGGCTATTTACATTCTAATCTGAGTTTGCTTTGTCATAGTTTGACCCTTTCTTTTTTTTTGTGATATATATCCCACACCATATGATCCATCTTTAGACTTTAAAGCATGGGAATTAGTGGTGTATTCTCCACTAAATATCACAGGTGCAGCACATGAAATGCTTGTTAGTCTGATTGTGTTCAGCAAAACTAAATAGCGAATTGTTTGCTTTGCTGTATCTATATCAATAATGTCATCCTTAACGCGGGTCCATTCACTTGCCATGTTACCTTTTAAAAAAAGCTACCCATCAGGTTTTTGTAAGGTTACTGGTAGGGTTGGCTATCGAGCCTAACGAGCCAAGCTAGGCTCGGGCTCGAGCTCGTTTGACCCCAATCAAGTTGGGCTCGAGCTCGTTTGACCCCAATCAAGTTGAGCTCGAGCTTCTTATTGAGCTAACTCGGGCTCGATAAGGTTCGAGCTGAGCCGGGTATTGTGCCTGATCTTGGCTTGAGCCAATTTTGGCTCGTTAAGGAATATGATTTTTTGGTGTAAAAGTGTGGTGCATAGGTTTGAAGGTGTCACGTCTTCTTTGAAGGATTGTCTTCCTAACCAATATGTCACTATCTGAGTTACATTTCAAAAGTTAAATTATATTACATATTGTAACATTTATTTGCTAATAAAAAATACTAATGTGTTAATTATAACCTAGAAAAACATAAATATAAGTGTAGTTATATGTTCCTTAGAAAAACATAATATTGTCGGCATGTTAATGGATAATATATATTATCAAATATATTCCTAATTAAAGACGTATAATAACCTGAGATCGTAATTAGGTCTGCAATATAATATATAAGGAACATTATCATGTTGGAATTCATAATCACATATATGAACATATATAGTTCAAGGTGCTCACGAAACAAAATTATATCAATCTACAACTTGGTTGGGAATAATATACATATTTAATTGCTACTTACGTAAATAGATACAACTACAGATATAGGTATCGATTATTGAACAGGCAACTCCTCTTGTGTGTGTATTATATATAGATATATAAATATTATATATATATTCCTTATCGAGTCCCTTATCGAGTTATCGAGCCGAGCATGTCTCCGTTCAGACTCGGCTCATTAAGCTATCGAGCTCAAAAATCTTGCTCGAGTTCGGCTCAATAGCTTAATGAGCCAGGTTCGCGAGCCCTTATCGAGCCGAACCCGAGCTTGACTCATCGAGCCTTGACTCAATAGCCAGTCCTAGTTACCGGAGATACAAAGTCTAAAGTCTCTCCATTTCTTTCTCTTGGTCTCTCTTTTCAATCAAATAACATGATTTTTCTTTTAATCAATCAACTCACACTATTTCTCTCTTATTATTCTAACTCATTTCATTTCCCTCCTCAAATAAAAAAATATCTTCTCAATAAAAAAATTATACCATCACATCAGTAATTATTAAAAAATCAATAAATCAATCATTCTCCCAAATTTCAATATAAGCTGCATCATAACAAATCTATATCTTCCATCGAAACTAACATAAACTAACAGCTCAGGAATCAGTTTACCTCGCAAAAGTTTTGAAGGTTGGATTATACCTGAGAGTAATTTACTTGTATGATTCGATTAATTGGTTACATATTATGACAACATGAGTTTGTTATACCTCAACTCATCATAATACAATCTTCATCTCATAGGTAATATTATTACGTTTTCAATTCAAGAAAAGGTTGTACAAGATTATTGTAGTGCCATTCTTGACATTTCGTGGGCCCTAGGCAAAAGAAAAAAATAAACCCTTATACAAAAGCGTGAAAGGAGCACACCAACGTTTAAATCTCGATTTCGATTCGAGATGGTGAAAAACGAAACAATTTTGAACTTTCGTCGAAACTTCGACAAAATTTCGCCAATTTCGACCAAAATCGGTTTAGATTTGTGAAGGAAGGGTATATATTGAGATTTCGATTTCAGTTTCGGTAAGGTGTCGAAACTGAAATTTCAACGAAATTTCGCGACATTTACAACCCTGGAGCACGCATTATCCGGAAATTGTATAGGGAAAGCAAGGACAACGTGAACAATAGTAGATGGAGCTTCTCACGAGTTTTATCAACAACCAAATAACTATAATACCAATAAAAAACATTCGGATTGACATATGAAAGACTGAAACATAAAAAGTTGTGATAATTTTGTCTGTAGGCAAATACGCAGAAGGATGAAGATGTGATGATAGTGGGCATTATAAAGTATGGGTTGTTTTGGCTTTACAAATTATGCACATTATATATAATTAATATTATTAGCTAATATATATTACTCTATGAATTATGTAAAAGAGGATATTTCCTGAATTAAAGATATCACATGTAAATATGGGCTACTGAAGAGCATGGATCCTCTGCAGTACTGCAGAGGCCTGCTCCAAAGAGGGACGCGTCGTGAGCCGCTCGATCAAGAACGAGCGATTCACACAAAATCCAGGCTTTTCTTAGCCCTTACCGTGTGAACCGCTCGATCTTGATCGAGCGGCTCACGATACGTCCCTCTTTGCAGCAGGCCTCTGCAGTACTGCGAGGATCCATGCTCGCTACTGAAGCCGATGGTCTCCTTATCGACTTGTATCATGCAGTTCACTAGTATTATCTTGAAGAGTTGTAGCATATGTGATCATAATGTCTGAAAAGTCACCGTACTCAACTTTCAATTCACAGTTAGATTGGATTGACGATTCTTTCAAAATGGAAACATGTTAATATCATCTCACTTTAGAAGAATATTAAAATCTTGCAAACTAAAATAAATCGATTAAGCACGTCGTTAAGTAGTGCTAATACCGCAGCTCATGTTATCTATGGGCGGCAAAGTTTTTTTTAAAATAAAAGCTAAAATGTGCCGGTGATCTCTACTTCCATCCGAATAGGAATCGATCTGTCGAACTCATCCATTTCAGATGGACGTCTTATTTTAGAAGAAAATTTATTATTATTGTTTCCCGTAAAAAGGTAGTCGAAAGTATAGAAAATCAGATATGTGATCAAATATTAATCACCTTAATTATAGTTTGATGGTAAAATTTTGTTACCTGTGGTAAATTTTTGTGTTTTATTATATATGTTCACGGATTTGCTAGTAAATTCTAACTGCCAAAAAACGTAGGAGATGCATTTTATGTACTAAAGAGAGAAGAAGAAGAAATTACAACACACATTTACAATCCGCTTCCCCACTTCCTCACAAACCTTACATACTAGCTTGTCGATGCAGCTCAACCCTCGTGCATCCGACACGCCTCGGCCTCGGAATGCTCCCTACAGAACTCATCGTAAGGGTCGACGAGCCGTCGCCGCTCCCTCTTATGACTGGCAGCTGCGCTGAGCTCCTCCACCACGTCCCACGCCACGATGCATGCGCGGCTATTAGAGTCCAATGCGCACATCTCCTTAGCCGTCTGGATGCTCTCGAACACCCTCTGGGCCAGGTCGGGGGGCGTGGCGAGCCGGAGGGCCCTCGGCGGAAGGCGCGAGGCACGTGAATTTGCACCATTAGGGCTGGCTGGCTTGAGGGTTGCCCTTGGGGTTGAGGATGAGATTGTTGCCATTGCTTTCTCTTTTTTTGCTTATGAGATATTGTGAGGGATCGGGAGAAATCGATCAGCAGATATATAGAAGCTGCAGATGAATACTATTGGTTAGTTTGGGGGGTAATAATTAAACTATATGTTATTTTAAATTTGCCGGCGCCCACATCAGCAATTGTTTGGACTTTTTATAGCGACAATGATCTCCACTTTTTTTTATAAGAAAAAAAAGGGAGAAGTGAGATGAGGGATTGGAAATTTCAAAGAACGCCGATTTAAGTTGATATTTTGCATGCGGACCTCTTGTAAATGTTCAATTTAAAAGTTTTCAGTTGATTTTCTGATATCCAAACTATTATTTTGATTCAATAAATTATTTTTATTTGCTAATATCTTTATTGTATTGGGAAATGTGAAATAAACGGCAATTATCGCAGGAAAACAACAGATTTTGTGGATTGTGGAATAAGGAAGTAAAATGACTATTCTTGGATAGGAAAAACCCGAGATATGGTAAAGGTAATAAGAAGTAAATTAAAGTAATTGGCTGCGGAGAATGGGATGTATATAGAGAGAGAGAGGGCCGATCTTATGAGATGAGATTTTGGTGAGATGGTGAAATGGGAGATTCTGAGAGAAACCATGAGAGAATGTTGAAATTAGTGGTCCAGAATCTATCATCTCACCATCTCATCAAATATCATCTCATAGGATCACTCCTCTGCACACACACACACACACACACACACACACACACACACACATAGATAGAGAGAGAGAGAGGAAAGGGAGCCTACTTTGTGAAGTAGGTAACCTTACCTACTTCACATTTCATTTTTGCAAATTTTTTTTATTTTTTTTGAAAAATGCCACCGTGGATTTTCATAACTATATCCCTCTAATATGTTATTCAAATTTTGTCAGAAACAGAGACTCCTACGGCCTCCATCCAGAACATGAAAAATACAACAAATCTGTGACCGTTAAAAAATGACTGTCTGGATGGAGACCGTAGGAGTCTCTGTTTCTGACGAAATTTGAATGACATATTAGAGGAATATAATTATGAAAATCCACGGAGGTATTTTCCAAAAAAAAAATAAAAAATTTGCAAAAAATAAAATGTGAAGTAGGTAAGTTACCTACTTCACAAAGTAGGATCCCTTCCCTCATATATATATATATACACATATATATATAGGGCCCTTCCAATGAGGTACACCTTTCCTGGGTGTATGGAGAGCCCATTACGAGATCCGTTAGATCTCGATCTAGCGGTTATTCATCCAAAAGGGTATTTTAGTCCATACATTTTCGTTTTAAATTTGAATTTAATTTCGAATTGAAATTTATTTCGTCTTTATATTTTTCTATTTTTAGAATATCTGATTTGGTATTTTTTGTTGCTTTTAGTTACTGAATATTCGCCAACATGATAGCATTTTCGCGCAATGTAGAATAGCAGATTTTTTTGTAAAATTCCCCTTGATATTGTAAAACTGCATCCTGTATTGTAAAATAAAATCACAATTAGTAATATTTATATTATAATAATTATAATTTTGATAACACTAATGTAAAAGATCATGGACGTTTTGTAAAATTTGTATGAAAGATTGTAAATCCATCAGATCCTATTATGTGCGTTTTTCACAAATGCCAAGCATCTTTGTAAAATTCGAATCCCTGTTGTAATTTTGCATCCTGCATTGTATACTAAGATCACAGTTAGTAGTACATTCAAATAGTTTTTGCCATATCACATAATTTAAATAAATGTAAAAAAACAGTCTGAAATTTGTAAAAAAAATGATATGCAATTGTAAAATACGATATGAGATTGTAAAAAAAAACTCGAGATTGCAAAACAGTCTGAGATTGCAAAATAGGTCATTTATATTGTAAAATACGATCTGGGATTGTAAAAAAACACTCGAGATTGCAAAATAGGTCATTATATTGTAAAAACCTGGGCACGCCCTCCATCTCCAGCATCCTCTCTACCCGCACCTCCTCCGTCCTTCTCCTCCACGACCCACCTCCTCCATGCACGTCCTTCTCCACCCACACACCTTCATTCACGCACTCCTTCAACCGTCTCCTCCATGATCCACCTCCTCCACGCGTATAAATGTAAAAAAACAGTCTGAAATTTGTAAAAAGATGATATGCTATTGTAAAATACGATTTGGGATTGTAAAAAAAAACTCGAGATTGTAAAATAGGTCATTATATTGTAAAAACCTGGGCACGCCCTCCATCTCCAGCATCCTCTCTACCCGCACCTCCTCCGCCCTTCTCCTCCACGACCCACCTCCTCCATGCACGTCCTCCTCCGCCCACACACCTCCATTCACGCACTCCTTCAACCTTCTCCTCCCCTCCCCGCTTACCTTCACATCCCCCAGTACGATCTCTGACGTTTGAACCTATGGAATCGACCAGCCTCCTCCCACATGCCGTCATCGATGATCTTCGCGACGTAGGTGAACCTGATCTGTTGGGGAGGCGATGGAGGACGTCGGAGCAGCCTCCTCCCACATGCCGTCGTCGAGAGAGAGACAGGAGAGAGTCGTCGTCGTCGAGAGATAGCCGTCGTCGAGAGAGAGGGACAGGAGAGAGAGAGAGATGTGAGATAATTTAGGAGATATTTTGTTGCATTCTAAATATAGAATATACCAAAATGACCGTAATGGGTTTTTCGACATTTAAAAAATATAGATAACGAACCATTAATGATAACCATCAGATTGACTATGGATGGTTAGGATGGCGGGCTTTCCATGCACCCAGGAAAGGTACATCTCATTGGAAATATTTCTTATATATATATATATATATATATATATATATATATGGATTTAATGGGGCTGCCTCCAGGGGCAGCCAACATGGCTGCCCCGCCCCATATTTCGGGCGTTTATTTATTTATTTTTTGAAAAATAAAACCATGTATATTCATCCCTATATCCCTCCTACATGCCATTCGAATTTCGTCAGAAACATAGACTCCTACGGCCTCCATCTTGATGGTGTCGATTTTAAAAATCCTGTTACCGTTAAAAAATGATTGTCTAGATGAAGGTCGTAGGAGTCTCTGTTTCCGACGAAATTCGAATGACATGTAGGAGGGATATAGGGATGAATATACATGGCGACATTTTTTGAAAAAAAATAAAAAAAGCGCCGAAAATGGCGCGGGGGCAGCCATGTTGGCTACCCCCAGGGGGCAGCCCCATTAACCCCTCTCTCTCTCTCTCTATATATATATATATATATTTCCCAGGGAGGATAACTACAGAAACCTTGGCAGGCATAAAGAAAGATATCCTGGATAATGCAGGACGGGGGTTGCGGGCTGAGAGGATAGGGTCTCCTCTTCCTGCAGGGGATTAGAATAGAGGGAAATACGTGGGAGGGAGGTTGAATCAGGGGCTCCAAACTATGGGATCTCTTCATATTTATATTTATTTATTTATTTAATTGACGACCAATCTCTCTCTCTGAAGTACTTTACACACACCACGTCATTCTTTGATCAACGTGGATCCTATCTAATCTCAGACCTTATCCAAACACTTTCCTTCTCCTCCTTCTGCATCTTAGTTTACTGTGTAATAATGCTCCACAGTCATAATTATGTATGATATATAACTAGTGCTTACTTGAGAAGAAAACAATACTGTTAATAACATCTATAATGATCAAATTAGTATTCATTGCAAAATAATCTTCTATAAATGATGCTATATGTCAAGGCTTCTGGAGCAAACCATTTGCAATCGAGAAGACCCATGTCGTTGTCATCGAGCGGCTCCAATGGTCCACGATTTTACTGCAGAGTCTGCAGTACTGCAGACAAGCCTCTCGCTATCGTAAGAGGGGGCGATGACGATGGTGTTGTGTTGAGGCAAGAGGAGTGTCTGCAGTACTGCCGACTATGTAGTAAAATCGTGGATCATTGGAGCCGCTCGATCTTGGGCTCGTACCGTGCAAATTCGTGCGAACCGCTTGATCAAGATCGAGCGGCTCGAGCAATTACTGCAGACTCAGTTTAATTCTTTAAATCCACACATCAGCAATTTGTTTTCTGATGACCCTGGACCATAAATGGATCGAAGGATCTGTGCATTCTATGTGCACAGTTTCCACCAAATGCAAAAAAAAAACAACTTTCATTTGTGAAAACAGATTTATCTGTGTAACTGAGGTGCTTAAATGAATGTAATCAACGAAATTGCAATCAAGCAATGACCAATATGTCACTTTTAAATGAGATCTACACATCATTAATGTAGACTGGAGGAGGGAGGGGGAAGGAGATATGAGAGGGGTGGCAACAGGAGTGGGCGGTTGTGGGAGAAGCATGCGAACCCAAATTCACAGCGGTGATCCGTAGCTGAGATATGCTACAGGGATGCGACAGATGCAGGAGCCATCGTGGGAATATAGGGTTGCAGAAATGGAGGGATGGAAGGAAGATGGACACGGCGGGCGAGATGATTTGGGAGACATGGAAAGAAGGGATTGGCGATGGGCGGAGGACGGGTATCCAACACATAATATTACAGGGACACAAATGAAATTTTGAGAAGACAAATCAAGGTTTTAAAAAGCCGATCGGACATTGAACCGGTCAGCTTTTGATTTGGTCCTATCGGTCCAAACCGGTCAAACCGGTCGGATCGGTGATGATGTCAGCATGACATTATTATACCTATCGACTCGGAAAAATCGGACTTGGCTTAATTTACTGATTAGACCGGTCGGACCCATTTTTTGAATCAATAAAACCAGATACATACATATATCAATGAAATTATCGTTAAAAATTCAAATCTTTAAATACAATAATATGATTGCCTATTTCGAGTAAAACTCTACAAAATTATTTAAATTTTCTAGAATTATGTATGAATATAATATTGTAATCGTTTATTTATAGTTGCTTATAGAAAATTACTCTAAGAAAGTATTGGCACAACGTATATTCCAAAGAAGAGAGGGACATATATTATATCGTAGAAGTTAAGAAGGACATACGTGATAAAAAAACTCATTATTTCATTATTTAAACCTTTATTTTTTGAAAATTACCAAATCATCAAAACTAAGTCAATCCATGTCAACCCGGTCCAACCATTGGTCAGACCTGATTTTTTATTTTTATTTTTTTTTATTTTTTGAAATTAATTACAAAAACTGGTCGAATCGACAGTATCAGGGCCGGTTCCAGATCCACCCGATCCGACATGCCGGTCCGATTTTTTAGACCCTGAGACAAACTAATGCATGGTCAGTGGAACCCCCTTGTTAATAGAAGCTAAGATAACGACACATTTGTGATAATTTCATCGTTAGTGATCTACAGTTATGATTGCGCAAACCTATTCAAAATGCGGGCCAGGCTGGGCTTAAAGATCGGGTCAAGGTATGGATACGGTCGGCCCATGAGTCATACTTTATGGTCCAAACATAGCCCATAATTGCCCGACCTATGGATCAACTTTAAAAAAATATTGGTTTTTTTTAATTTTCTACAATAAATATAAATGGTTTTTACCACTTTGTATACTTTAAATAATAATAAACTAGATGTAAATTAGTAGGTAATTATTTTCAATATTATAATAGGAAAATTTACATTTTTAGCATGGAAGACTACTGATTTTGGAGTAAACAACATGGATTTAATGGGGCTGCCCTCTAGGGTAGGGATGCAAACGTACGAATACGGATACAGATATAGGTATTATCGTATCCTTATCCATTTTTGAATACGAATACGGATGCGGATACGGATATTGACGGATATTAAAACTATCTAACCATATCCTTAAAAAACGGATACGGATATAAAATAGATATTGATCGCATACGAGTAATGTTAGAATTACTCTATAGAATCGACTTAGCTATATACGAAGTGGATGGGAAAGACATGATATAAATTTACTAAATATGTTTGTATCATAAAAATTATACAAATATGATAACATAAGGTATAGAATTATATTATATAGGGTTAAAAATAAATATATGACTATATTTATATGCGAAAACGGATATACGGATACGGATCGGATGTTTGCAGATATCAAAATGATATCCATATCTGTATCCATTTTAAAACGAATACGGATACAGATGTCAAATTTTGTACAAAACGGATAAGGTGACAGATCGGATACGGATCGGTGTTTTTTTTTTTATTTTTTTGGAAAATATCATCGTGTATATCTATCTCTATATCCCTCCTATCTCTTATTCGAATTTCGTCAGAAACAGAGACTCCTACGGCCTCCATCGAGATAGTGTCGATTTTACAAATCCAGTTACCGTTAAAAAATGATTATCTGGATGAAGGCCGTAGGAGTATCTGTTTCTGACGAAATTCGAATGGTATATAGGAGGGATATAGGAATGAATATACATGGTGATATTTTTCAAAAAAAAAACGCCGAAAATGACGTGGGTACAGTCCCATTAACCTCAAACAATATAGACTATGTTCTTAACAAAATAGAAAGTTGAAATTGACCACATCACTTATAAAAATATAACGTTCAATTGTGTTAATGTAGAACATTATTTATGATACATCCACCTCGGCGTCGCCACGCCATCAACACCGTCCATGCAACCCTCTACGCCATTTGCCATCATGTCGTCCTCTACTTCACCACCTCTGTATCCAACCCTCTACACCGTTGTCATCCATATCACGGCCTCCAAGCATAGCACTCCACATCGTTGTCGCAACCATCCACCGACCATTAATTATAGATCTGACTTTCAATTTTGAATTTTGCATGAAAAAGAGGAGAAAGATAACTTTGGGAGATAATTTAGAGTTGTGGGTTATTATATTTTAAAAAATGTGTAAATTATCAAAAAAATCGATCAATGAAAAATTAGTATTAATATCCATATTATTTCAACCACGTGAATGAAATATGACTACTGTCAGACATTCAATTTATTTTTCAGCATGTCTTCTGTTGCTATTGCAACTGGATAATCTTAGGCTTTCAATTATCGGCTCTCTCTCGGAATATGGAAGTTATCTGTTTGAAATAAAATCAGGCATGCTATTTAGGAAATCACTAGAGAGTAAAGGGTAAATTACAAAAAAGGGACTAATCTTTACATGGATTCTCTAATTAGAGACTAATCTTTAGTTTGTAACAAATATGGGACTAAAGTTTCACTTAACGTTGCAATCCCAACACCGTCAATGGGCTGCTCAATGCATGGCTGAATTTGACGAAATTACCCACATATGAATAGTACAGATCTAAACGCGTTGGTGAGGGAGTTCTACGGGAGAAGCAGCATTCGGCGAAGTAGGCCCTCAATCTCTACATCCTGACGTGTCATGCAAGAGCCGCCTCTCCTCCACCACGTGCCCCCCGCGTCCTTCCGCCCGTGGTTCCTCTGGCTCCAGTTAGGGGGGACAAGCCACGTGTCCCATCCCCTTTTCTCTAGATCTATAAGTTCCCGCCACCACCACTGTCCGTTCGCCAACTCTAATACATCGTTGCACCAAATCGAAACTTTTGGTGGGTTTGCACAGGGGCTAATGCAACCAACCATAGATCCAATCCATCAAAGTTGGAATCTTGGGAGGACAATGGGCAAATCTGCCAAGATGAGGAGATCTTGCTGTTGTGGGATCAAGCTCTCTAGAGTCGTGGCCGCGCTCCAGGTGGTCCTCGTTGGCTTCGTCGTGCTGGTCATCCTCGCCAGTCTCTACAAATTCTACTCCATCGAGATGCTCATCCATGTCGAGGATTCTGGCAGAGAATCCACGCCGAGCGCATCACGGGGGGCAGATATGCCCCATTCGACACTATCTCGAAGACGAGCTTTTCCACGTCGGCCACGAGATCGGCTCCGATCACCACAACCCCGACACCATCACAGAGCACCTCTTGTCCGACAAGGCTGTCCAAGTGTTTCTTGTTGGGGCCTCGGAATCAACCCAAGTCATCTTGACGCAAACGACGAGCAAACGGGCATCTTGGTTGTTCTAGACGATATCATTAGCGATGTGGAGGGACATGACTCCCGCGAAGCAACCCTTCTTGTACATCATGATCCGCTTGACCGTGTAGGGAGGCCGAGGAGCTTGATCAGCTGGAGGTCGGTGCCGGGCATGTCGAAGCCACAGGTGGTGCAGAAGACGAGGTGGGTGATGTCGGACTTGTGTCGCCCCCATTCCTTGATGACCAGCTCCGCATCCCTCATGGCGAGGCGGGGGGACCTGCTCCACCACGAGCTCACGACGTGTGTTGAGAAATGGCTCCATCCGCGGGCAGAGGTTTGGGGGTGCTCCTTCAGTATCTCCTATGTGAGATTCGTGTATCAGATTTTCACCTTCTAGGGGTAAGTTCATCAAATTTAGCCATGCATTGAGCATCTCATTGACGGCGTTGGGGACTGCAACGTTAAGTGAAACTTTAGTCCTTTATTTGTTACAAACTAAAAATTAGTCCCTAATTTAGGAATCTATATAAAGATCAGTCCCTTTTTGTAATTTATCCAATAGTAAATTGTTTGCATTTGTTGCATCTATATACATATATATAAATATAGTCGTCCTTGATGTGAGGTCGCTCGGTAGTCATGTTACCCTTCCAAAAAAAAGGCTAACTATCATGTTTTTGTAAGGTTATCCACGAGGATAAGATAGAAGGGATTTTCACCCGAAAACCCTATAAACTTAGTCAATTACCTCCATGACCTTTGAAACAACCTAATTCCCCATCGACCTCGTAAACTTGCCAACTCTTACCCCATGAACCTTCGGGTAATCTGTTTGAAGTCCGTAGGGGTTCTTGGGGTAATTTACAAGGTCAATGAGATAATTACGTTGTGCAAAAGATCGTAGAGGTAAGTTAAAAAGTTTATAGAGTCTGTCGGGTAAAAATCCCAAGATAGAAAGTTCAAATGCTCTCCCTATTTCTTTCTCTCTCTCTCTCTACAATCAATGTACATCATTCCTCACTCTCCAATCAACTAACATCATATCTTCCAACACATTTAAAGCATTCAACAGGTTAATTACGAGCAATAACTTTTGAAGGGTTGATTATATCCGGGAGTAATATACTTTTATGGTTTGATCAAATGGTCTCATATTATGACAACATGAGTATTTTACTACAAGGAAACTCGTAACCGCAACTCATCGTAATGAAATTTTCATTTTGTAGATATTATTATTATGTACTTTCACTTTGAGAAAAAGTTGTACACGATCATCGACTTGTATCACTATCAATCGCATGACTAGTATCGTGTTGAAGGGTTGGAGCACGTATGAGCATAATGTTTGAAAAGTCACTAGACTCAAACTTTCTATTCGCAAATTGTATGGGCGATTCTTTTGAAATCGAAGCATGTTAGTAGCATCTTGATTTAGCATAATATTAAAGTCTAATAAACAAAATAAATCGATTAAACATGTTGTCAGGTGGTGCTAATATTGTTGCCTATATTATCTATGAGTAAAGACTTTAAAATGTATAATGTAATAATGATTTATACTTCCATCTAATAGGAAGTCCTTTACACTCATCGATATCAGATATATATCTTATTTTAGAAAAAGAATTATCATTCTCCGTATATAGGTAGTTTGAAGTAAAAAAAATCCCAGTTCAGACCAGATGTTAATATCCAGAACAATAAAGTATTGTATAGTCCAAAGTTATGACAAAACATATTGATAACATATACTAAATTTACGTATGCCAAAAATTAATATTGAGGTCATATAACAAAAATAATGTCTTCCTGTGATGAGATGCCGAGCGAAATCAGGTCGCACATACCATCTTATTGGGTGGTGTTGTGGTCTTTGTTGCGCGACAAACAAATCAGTATCATAACAAGTTGCAATATAACCGTAAAGTAATCGAGATTATTCATATATATTATCTCTTAGAGCATTCTCGTTCTCTTGCTTTCTCAATCTCTTTAAAGATCTCGACAAGTTTAGGAGTTCGATGATCCTAGCAAGACAAGCAACCAAACGTTACCAAATACTAGATCTGAAGAATCCAACATATCTAGAGGAAAAGAAAAACTTGCCTCGTCTCTAAAAGATTGTTGTACTTGAGGCAGAGGGATATGAAGGACCTCTAAGATCATCCAATCTGGACGACCTTTTTTTGGATCCAGGCTTGAGAGAGTACTCCTTGATTTTTATACATCTTTCTAACTTTACTTTGAATAATAAGTGTTTGGATGGATGGAAAGGTTGAGTCGAGGTTATATTTAATTTTTGTCAATAATAAATTTTCGAATGAATATAAATCAATGCACAAGTTATATGTGAAATTCAATAACTTGTTTCATTAGTAGTTGTATTGTGCTTCTTGCGATGATACAAATGAGAACCCTTAAGGGTGGTATTTATAATCTCTCCAAGTGGGTGGAGATAGTTTCAGTAAGAGATCTAGAACCTCTTCTATAATCCTCCTTTAGGTGGAAATGTTAGAAAACGTGTGATCTTCTTGGTGGAGGTGGAGAAATATCTACATATTTTCTCCATGTAGATCATTTTCTTAATAATTATCCATGTATGAGTGGAGAACATTAGGCTCACATGTATAAGGGCTCATTTGTAATAAGAATTCTACATTAATATATTACAAATTACTTATATTTTCAACAGAATATAATTTTTGATTGTGTTAATATAAATCATCATTCCTAATGTATATAAATAAATAAATTATAGGGATTTTATCCAATGGGCCTTATGCCCATTAGTTATGTAATGAGCACCAATTTTGGACCACGTGATCGTCATCATGCGGTTAAAGAGGTTTTCTTTTTTAAAAATCTTGGTTTTGGCAAGAGACAAACATGGATGGAGGATTTTATTGTTGTTATATTCCAAATATAACGTATTCTGAAAAAATACGGATGGTTTTGAATGGAGAATGTATTCAAACCAATACTATTCGTGCTTAAGAATGAACGAGAAAAAGTGATCCAAAAGAGAGAAAGGTAAGATCATCGTCGATGAACTTACAAGAATTCGTGATTTTCTTTATTCTTTGTAACTTATTTATTTTTCACATATTTGGATAATAATAAGTTTGTTATCTCTGCCAAATGATTAGATGTAAGTACAATATTTGCAAAAGATTGATCTGGAATGTAAGTTCAATCTTTTGTGATTTATCGTTACCATTCATTGATCTAGATGTTAATGTCATTCATTCTCTGTGTTTGAAAATAACGAAATCTTTGTAAAGGAATTCCTATTACAAATACATTATCAAATTAAACTTAACATCATTTATTCTATGTAGTAAATCTTCATGATGTTCACTATTCCCTTTGTTCGAAATGTTAGATATATGTTCTCTATTTGTAATGTTCTCTATTTGTAAGCCATGTACGTGTATTTCTACGTGTATTTCTAATTGAGACGTTTCTTATTTCGAAGAAGGATGATTTTGGAAGGACAATAACATTAATCCTGATGATTTTATATTCCAATTATATTGTATCCTTAAAAAATAAGATGGTTTTTAAAGCAAAATTCAAGTTCTTTGTTTCATGTAGAATATTGTGATCCATACACTCACTGTAAATTTGATCAGCAATATATATATAGGGGCGGAACTAGTATACATTATGGAGGGGTCATGGTCCCTCCATGATCATTATATGCCACTTATATAATGTATTAAGTTTTTAATACGGCCCCTCCTTAATTATATTATAAATAATATTGTTAGAAAAATATTGTAGAATCATTAAATGGTCGAGTGGTAGAGTAGCAAGGTTATTAGTTTGGAGACTAGGGTTCGAATCTTATCTCCATTAATTTTACTTTCTTTTATATGGATTATCCAATCACTTCCAAAGTACTAAAATAATTTGATAGAAAATTATATCAATTGAGGGGCGGAACTAGTATACATTATAACCCCCCATGATTATTATACGCCATTTATAAAATCTATTAAGTTTTTAATATGCCCCTCTTTGAATCTATCATTATTAATTATTAGAAAAATGTTGTAGAATTGTTAAATGGTTAAATGGTAGAGTGGTAAGGCTAATTTTTTGGAGACCAGTGTTTGAATCTTATATCCATCAATTTTACTTTCTTTTATGTGGTTTATATAATCACTTCCAAAGTATTAAAATAATTTGATATAAAATTATATTCGATTTTATTTATCTATTTCGTTATTTTTACTCTTTATAAATAAAATAAATATTATTGTTTCCTTTTAATCGTGAACTTTTTTGTTTCAAAATTTCACTTTATAATTTAGCCTTTTTAGGATGGATTTAGAGAGGCTTAAATTAGTATATTTATCTAATTTTAAAAATAGCCACGAAAAATACCAATCTATTTGAAATTCTAACATTAATAATAGATTTAAATTCTACGTTTATCAAGATTGAAAGAGGTTCATTTTAAAAATATTAATTCTATTTAAAACAGCATTCAAATATACATAGATTTTTCTATTTTTGAGCATACATAATAGTTGTATACTCGGCCCCTCCTTGATGAAATTCCTGGTTCCCCCCTTTATAAATTGTATTCAAGTAAATATTTATTGCGAGATTAGTTATACCAGAACAATGGTCAGTAATTTACATATGTAATATTACATTGTACATAGTTCCGTAATTGATGGACATTACTCAAGTAATATATATATATATAGTTCTCAAAGAAATTATTGTTGTAAAGTCTATAATATGTTCAAATGTGGTTTACAATTACATTCAACATGATTTAAAATCTCTAAAGTATAGATGAAGGTTACGAAAATATGTCACGCTAATTTCTTATTTGAAACATTCCAAAATAATAAAATTTTTATTTTCATTTTCTCATAGATTTTATCTCCGCAAGAGAGAGATTATAACCCCAAAAAATGAACAGAGTCGAGAATTACCAATTAAACGATAAGGTTCTAAGTTATGTAATCTTACTGATGGCTCTTTATTTATTACCAAAATGTATGACTGAATTACTGAATTTGATAGTGTATGTTAGTGATTTTAATCTATTGATAAAGTTGGTCGCTGATGTAACTAAATGAAGTAATTATATCATTGTATAACTTACTAAAATTGAGTTATTAGTTACTTACAAAATATTGATTAGATCGGGTATATATATATTGATTAATTCCATTGTCATAAAAATGGTACCATTTACTTACTTAATGAAGTTTTTTCTACTGATATAAGTTTATGTATTACTTATAATAGTCTGTGGAAATACGTATGAGAACTTACTATGATTTACTTTACAGATAAAAGTCCATGAACTTATTGATGTAATATAATAATTTACTCATAAATGCATCCAAACTTACTGATCATTTGCTTAAAACATTATCAGTTACCATTAATTCATTCAATTTGCAAATGTAATATGCAAAGTTATGTATCTTGTATTAATTTGTCACTGATGTTCATATGTGATTTGTTACTACAGACATTATTGTCTAAGATGTCCTTCTCGTGTTTGGCATATTCAACATCTCATTTCTTTTTCATGTCTATGTCCATGAATTATAAGACGTATCCAGATATCTCAGGAGTTACATGCGGTGTCAAATGAATGTATCAATCTTCCAATTTAAGTGTGAAATCAGTTCAGCACTATGCTAGAAAGGAACTTGAATAATTCGATGTGTGTGTTTGTGTGTTAATGGGAAAATGCATAAATGAACATACAAACCAGCTATTGAGTATTTTTTAATCAATTAATGTATAAAACATATCTTACAATATATTAACCTCCGTGGAGTAGGCACTGTTCACCGATTTCCTTTTATTTTTCAAATAAAATACTGTTGGTGTTGGTCATGCAGCATTTATATGAAAAATGCCACGTGGTGTGTCTAATGGCATCGTGATGGCACATCCTCCCATCCCCCATCTACGTGTTGTCTCTACTTCGTTCACCGACACGACACCGACCACATCTCTTCCTTATCTTCGTCAGCGAGCGGAACGTACCACCCACTTTCTTCCGCTCCTCTCAAACCTCTTGATTTTTCATTGCTTTTGATTGCGGTTGCACATGAATAACGATATGGGGATCTCTTCTTTATTCCTTCTTTTTTGGTGTAATATCTTGATAGTGGCGACGATGGCAGGATTAGGAAGCTTTGCAGACCGAAGATAGTTCCTATTTCAGGACTGCTTTTGTCTGTGCTCATCGAGGTCATCTTTTCTTTCTTTTTATTTATTTGTGTATATATGTTATTTCTGTTTACGATGGTTTGAGATCGAGGAATCGCATTTCCGTTGAAGGACATATTCACCATGAGGCCATCTTCCTACAGAGGCAATTTCAGGATGTTCTCTCTCTCTCTAAGTTGATATGTGGATAGCAGAGCTTCTCTAAACGGCCAAACCTTCTACTAAGATCCAATTTTTAAGCCGATTCTTTTGTTGTAGAATGGTTTATACTAATGGTTGGCTGGAAGGATAGTTTTTTGTGCAAGTTGAGCCAAAAAATTATCTACTAAATAGCATTTGCTTATATAGATATTGCACAGAGAGTCATAAAATTCTACTGGAAATATTTGCTTATATGGATTCTATATTGCATGGGTGGACTGTGAATTGGAATAGTATTTGCTTTCAGTTGTAGCTCCTTTATCGTGGTGCTTTTAACTGTTTCACATATATATGATGGTGTTTATATATTTTGATCTCATATGCATTTCTTCACATATTTACATGTACGTCAGCAACATATAAATGGTATTTCAATGGTAGTTTGCTATCTACTGTGGGTGATCCTATTCGTGTAACGGTTGAATAGACATCCAAACGTGCCGGCCAATTACAGTTCCAACAACAATCACCTCCTCTATTGTCGTGTCCTCTAATGCCTCCAAGAGCAAGAAGAGCATCATCTCCAAGAGCACCGACGCTTTTAGCAGCTACAAGCGGCAAGGCGAGATGATTCCACCTTCGTTGAGTACCCCGTCATCGTTGAATCTGATCTCTAACATGATCTTCAAGGACGACTACGAGAATAGTAGCCTATGTTCAGACGTGTATCGACTTTAGCTTCAAGTTCAAGAAGTTTTCCATGCGGCGTATACTAATTCTTATTTTTCTGCTATTCATTTATCTAGTTGATCATTATAGTAAGATGTTTACTGATCGCCTAAATTTCATTATATCCAGCTTTAATGCACAACAAGTAATGCATAAAATCCATAGAGATATACTCCCATATCAATACCGATATAAGTGATGAATCTCTTATTAGTTGTGATACTAGTGAAACCCCTTTATTGCCCATCCCTACCTAGATAAAAATCCCTTAGTCAAAGAACCCTCCCAACAACAAACCCTAACCTTCCATCACCCTGTAAATAAAATATAGATCATGATTTTATTTAGGTTAAAACAAACCCTAGAATTTGGACTTACTTGGAAACACATCTTAAACATCCTTTTTAACCAATAAATGCTAACCAATACTTAGGAGTATTTCAACCATTGGATCACAATCCAACACTTGGACATAACTCACTTAAGGAGTACGGCTTGCATTGTTTGATCTTAGGTCCAATAGTGGTGTGCATGCTCTTCTACTAGTTAGAACTAGTAAGAACCAACCGTCGGATCTTGATCCAAAATTAACTTCATTTAAAAGGAAGCATAACCAATGTTGATCCATGACGTGTCACGTAGGGCTGCTAATCGAACTGAACTATAATGAACAAACATATGTTTGAGTTCGGTAAGAAAGTTCGAAAGTTTGAGTTCGATAAATGTTCGATACACTACAAGAAAAACGAATTGTTGTCACAGAATGTGCTACAGAAACTTGTGACCACAAAACTTTGTGTTCACTAGTTTCTCATAGCTATAATTTCGTAGTCAAAATCTTCAAATATTGAAGGAGGACATTCATGCAAGAGTTGTGGCGACGACATATTCATGGTTACAGAACTCTCGCGACGAGACTTGTAACTACGGCTACATGCCACGACGTGTTGTAGCCATAGTCCAATTCTGTGACCATAAGCCCCACATACGTAGGCATAGTTCTGTAGCCATAACTTATTTTCCTTGTAGTGATAGAATATGTTCGAGTTCGAGATCATTTAGAAAATGAACGTGCGGGTTCGGTTCAATAACGATTTATCTAACTCAGACTTGTTTATATGAACAAGTTTAAAATTGGAGTTCGGTAATAAGGTTTAATAAGTAGTAAAAATAAGAAATTATCCAGATTAAAGTCGTACAAAGCATAATAAACACCATAATTTCTTTAATCATAAAATTTATCAAGTGTATAAATACGAAGTTACACACAAATACACATGCATACACATAGATCGAACTCGAACTCTTATTGAACGAACATGTGCTTTGTTCCTGTTCGATTCGTTAAGTTGTCGAACTAAAATTTGAAGTTCATTTTCAATTCATTTAGAAACGAACTAATTTTTTTTCAAACTATTATCCAACGAACTCTAATCGAATATGATACCACGTGCTGCAACAATGGATGTCCATCTTGCATCATCCATTCCTGATTCTGGAATATACATTGGACATTTATTCAATTCATGTAATAATAATTAAAGTAAAATAGATAATGGCCATGATAAAAGAATGAAGAAAATCAACTTTACTGATGGTGTCTCATAAGCTATATGTAATTATTATAATGGATTATTTTGTCGTTACAAAAATATCAAACCTCTAAGAGATGATAACAATAGCAATATCTAGACATACATTTATTTTAAAAAAAAAACCCAGATCACTAAAAAAACATATATGTAAGATTAATATTATCGACTATCGTTATAATATATATTATATAGGTGTTCATAAAATGTTACATTAGATCACAAGGCACTCATTAGAAAGAGAGGCACCAAAAGATCGACCTAATCAAATAAATGAATTTGAACGTTTTAAAAAAAAGAGTTCATAAAAACGTTACAAAATTGAAATGTTGGGCACCAAAATGTTAGATTTTCAAATCAGTATAAATAATTTACTCTGACAATTACATGTTGATATTCGTCCTAATTGAAAATCCATTATAGTTCTTGAAAAGTCGCCTTCGATGTTTGTGCTGCGATAACTTATTACAGTGATAAATCGATGGCATTTAAACATTTGTTTTTAAAAATAGCGAATAAGAGATCGTAGCAATAAGTAATATAGATTATCCTGACATGTAGGTTTTATCTAAGGATACAATTCGAGAGTGGACATTCAAATAAAAGCGATCATTAATTTTAAATAATAATAATAATAATAATAATCGGCTACCCTTGGTTTTTATGAATTCATTCCATATCTTATAAGACATTGGGAAGTGGTCACCATCTCGATACAAACCTGTTATCGAGTCTTTGCTAATCGACTAACATATAAGACATATTGATCATTTTAGTAAGACGGTTGACATTCATCTTGATTCCATTGTATCTAACTTTAATGCACAACAAGAAAGTCGTAAAATCCATAGAGATATTATCCCATTTCGATACAGATATAGGTGATAGTTCTCTTATTAATTGCAATACTAAAGAAAATCATCTACCTCATTCTCTGCCCTGCCCTACCCAGGTTAAATCCCTAGACAAAGAACCCTCCCAAGAACAAACCCTAACCTTCCATCACCCTAAATCCTTAATAAAAAAAGCCAGATCATGATTAAAACAAATCCTAGAATTTTTCCTTACTCGGAAACACACCTTAAACACCATTTTTTACCTAAAATCCTAACCAATACTTTTCAGCCATTGGATCGCAATCCAACAATTGGACCCCAACTCGCTTAAGGCGCAAGACGTGCATCATTGATCTTATGTCCAATAATGGTGTGCATGCTCTTGTACTAGTAAGATCCAACCGTCAGATCTTGATCCAATAGTTAACTCCATTTAAGAGGAAGCATAGTCAATGTCGATCCATGTCGTACCACACCTCGCCACGTGGTGCAACATCGGACGTCCATCTTTCATCGCCCGCCCTGATTCCTTGATATCCATTGGCCAACTATTCAAGATGTCAGATTTTCAAATCAGAATACACGAGTTACTCTGATAATTACAAGTAGATATTTCTAAATATAATTCTAAAAAAGTCGCCTTTGATATCTACATTACGATAACTTATAACAGCGATATCGATGGTAAGTATATTTTTATTTTTAAAATAAGCCTATAATATATCATTGCAATAAGTAATCGAGGTTATCCAGACATGTAGGTTTTATCTAAGAATACAATTCGAGAGTGGACTTTCAAATAAAAGCAACCGTTGATTTTAAAAAAAGCTCAAAAAATTAATAATCCGTTGCTATTGTAATTAGAGAGAGAGACTATTATTCGAACCTCTTTTGAGTTGTTAGAGTGATTTTACTTTTTTGGTTGTTGAGGTTTTTTTTAGTTGTGCTCTTATGAGATATTGCAATATCAGTTATGCCTCTTTTGTTGGGAATATCAGTTGTACACATGACTTCTTGTCATTTTATCACGTATGCCCCTTCGTTACTTTAGTTGTCAATGAATTGAACTTAACCATGATTTTTTTCAAATCATGGTGAGGTTACAGGGGCACAACCGTCCAAAAACTCCCCCACCCATCCTCCTCCAGCACCTCCTCCGTCGGCTCTCCTCCGCCCCACGCCTTCCAGCCTCCTCCACACTTCAGTAGATGCTCTACGCTAATCACCCTCCTTCAGAAGGCGATCACATCGATGAGGGTTCATCGTGCTTCTCTTATTTGTACCTCTTTCATCTTCCTCTATTTGTTGTGCAAACCATTCGAACCCAAACAAGATAGCAGAGAGGGGAATGGGGGTCTTGTGCATCATCCCCATTAGAGGAGAGGAGAGAGGAGAATCGACGAGAGACCCTCTCAATCTTTTCCCTTCCCTCTCTCTCTCTCTCGCACCGCTTGTCTCTTTGTTGGAGTAACAGAGCATTGCGTCTCTTCCTAAGGAGGAGGAGGAGCAAGGGCACAAGAGGTTGGAGGGTGAGGAGAGGTGTTAGTGAAGAGACCAATTAACTTTATTTTTTAATCTAATTCCCGTTCTGTCACTGAAATTAAAGTCCGTTTGCGTTGAGGATAGATAACAACTAACCTGATAGGTACAAATGATTGTGGAAGAAGTCGGAGGCACAATTGATATTCCGAAAAAAAGAAAGGATCATAACTGATATTGTAATATCTCAGAGAGCACAACCGATAAAAACCCTAAAACTTATATAATTAGGTGGACACTTGTGCCAACACTTTATTACATGCATCTTTCTTCGGAGCTTGTTCTTTTGAGAAAAAAGTCATAAATCAAGTTTTCTCTCTTTACCTCGGGTTTATATTTTTCTGGAATAGCTATTGTAATTATTATCCTCTGTTCGAACTACATATTCGTAGAAAAATACCATGTATTCCACGTTCTCAATAATAGCAAAAAAAAAGAAACTCTATAAACTTTATCACTCTACATTTATCCCACGAGCACAGAAGACAAGAATAGGGTACATGTTTACATGGGTAGGGGAAGAGGGGAAGATTTTGATTGATACTATTCTTTAACAGCGATGGTGCAGCAGAGAGAAAGACGTGTGTATCTTGAACTTGAGAATAACACATTCATAATAGAGATTTCTACGTTCGTGGAGATTTCTACCTTCGTGCCTTTGCTTTACCTTCTCGTATCAGTAAATAGTTGTGCTCGCTTAACAATTGTGCTCTTGACTTAGTTGATGTCCATTTACCTCGCAAATGGACGTTGAACACTAGGCATAAGCATAGTCAGTCGAAAAAGGGAAAAGCACTAGTATAATTAGATGATGTTGATATGACTTGAATCATAACCACTTGTTGGGCTACTGATGTGGCTGATCTGTGTCCTGATTTCTGATTGGTTGAGAGCTGTTGCGTCAGGATTGCCGACATGTCTGATCTGTGTCATATCTTCTGATTGGTTGAGAGCTGTTGGGTCAGGATTGCTGGCATGTCTGATTTGTGTCATGTCTTCTGATTGGCTGAGAGTTGTTGGGCCAGGATTGCTGACAAGTATGATCCGTGTCCTGCATTCTGATTGGCTGAGAGCTGTTGGGATGGATTGTTGAATACAAATGGTATTATTCTGTTGTAGTATAAAAGGGCCCTTATGGCCACCAGATATTGTAATCCTCATTCTGATCCTATTTCTCATCTGTATATGTATTTTCTCAGTATCCTCTGTATTACCCTTTTTCTTCACATAGTGTGAACCCAATCGCCGCCGCCCAAGGACGTAGCCCAGTTACGGGTGAACCTTGTAAATCTATGTGTTTGCTTCTTGATTGTTTGATCATGTTTGTGTGTGTTTGCTTCCGCGATTCACAACAAACTGGTATCAGAGTTTCAGGTTCCGTCAGGATCATCCAGTAAGATGGCATCATACAATCTGACGAGAAGTTCACGGGGAAGAACGGATTCAGTCTATGGCAGATCAAGCTGTACGCCCTTCTGAAGCAGCAGGGCATCTGGGCACCATTAGATCAGGAGCGGGCGAATGCACTCGAGCCGTCCGAGTTGATGGTGCAGGAAGAGAAGGTGCACTCGACGATCATGCTATGTTTGACGGGTGAGATTATCCCGGAGGTTGCCGATGAGGATTCCGTGGCCGGTCTGTGGTTGAGACTCAAAAGTCTATACATAACGAAGTCTCTGACCAATAAGTTATTGTTGAAGCAACGTATGTTCTCTCTCCACATGCATGAAGGTACATCTATTAAAGAACATCTAAATTGCTTAAATACATTATTAATTGATTTAAGAAATGTAGATGTTAAAATCAAAGATGAGGATGCTGCCTTAATTATATTGGTTTATCTTCCATTATCATTTGAGAATTTTATTCAATCATTTATTGTGGGAAGAGAATCAATAACTTTAGAGGAAGTTCGCGTGAGTCTGTGTACTCGTGAACTTCGACATATGGCTATTGGGATGTAAGACTCTAACACTGCAAGTTTAGTTATGACTCATGAGAAGAGTCATGCTGGTTCTGACTACACAAAGAATGGAAAGCAGAAGTCCAAGTTGAAAAATTGCAATGCTAGGGACATCTGCAATTACTGTAAGGAACCTGGACATTGGAAGAAAGACTACCCAAAGAAGGCCGTAATTGTTGCAGTGGCTCAAGATGGCAGAGATTATGAAGATGATTTCGTTCTCACCGTCACATATCAGAAGACTACAGATAGCATATGGATTCTTGATTCGGATTGTTCTTACCATATGACTCCTAATGAAGATTGGTTCTGCACCTATGAAAAGATCGATGGTGGAAACATCGTCACAGGGAGTAATGCAGCGTGCAAGATTGTAGGGATCAGCTCTGTGAAGATCAAGATGCATGATGGAGTCGTGAGGACTGTGGTAAAAGTACGACATATTCCTGATCTGAAGAAGAACCTGATATCCCTTGGAGTCTTGGACTCTAAAGGATACAATTACAACACTGAAGGTAAAGTCATGCAGGTTGCCAAAGCTGGGGTTGTTGTCATCAAGGGCAACAAGCAGAAGACCTTATATGTATTGAAAGGGTATACAGTTCCTGGGAGTAAGTTCAAGCGTTGTTTGGACTTACTCAATATCGACAATTGGCGGTAGCCCCAAGGAGGAGCTGGCGGCGGCAATGTGAAGCTCAGTAAAGCTTCTCTAAGGAGAAATTTCAAGGTGAGTATTGTTTATAATTCATTGATTTATGTTATCTAAATTTCAAGTGGTGAAGTATAGTAGTGATTAATTATGCTATATGAGAATTCAACCTCGGTGGAGTCTAGCAGTGGCTAATTCTGCTAGTGGAGAATTCAACTCTTGGTGGAGTATAGTAGTGGCTAATTTTGCTATATGAGAATTCAACCCCGATGGAGTCTAGAAGTGGCTAATTCTGATAGTGGAGAATTCAACTCATGGTAGAGTAATAGTAGTTGTTCATCTTGGTATATGAGGATTCAATTCAAGGTGGAGATTGTTGATATGACTTGAATCATAACCACTTGTTGGGCTGCTGATGTGGTTGATCTGTATCCTGATTTCTAATTGGTTGAGAGCTGTTGCGTCAGGATTGCTGACATGTCTGATCTGTGTCATGCCTTCTGATTGGCTGAGAGCTGTTGGGTCAGGATTGCTGACATGTCCGATTTGTGTCATGCCTTCTGGTTGGCTGAGAGCTGTTGGACCAAGATTGCTGACAAGTATGATCCGTGTCCTGCCTTCTGAGTGGCTGAGAGCTGTTGGGATAGATTGTTGAATACAAATGGTATTCTTCTGTTGTAGTATAAAAGGGGCCTCAAGGCCACCAGATACTGCAATCCTCATTTTGATCATGTTTCTCATCCGTATCTATACCTTCTCAGTATCCTCTGTATTACATTTTTTCTCCATATAGTGAAACAGATTGCCGTCGCCCAAGGACGTAGCCCAGTTACGGGTGAACCTTGTAAATATGTGTTTACGTCTTGATTGTTTGATTGTGTTTGTGCGTGTTTGTTTCCACGATTCGCAACAGATGCCATCTTCTTTATCTCCGTGATAAGCAATCGTAGTGAGATGGCACCCAAGATACCAGCACTATGTAGAGGTTGATCATTTTCTTAGGTCTACTAAGATAGAGACTTACTGCTAGAATTCTACAAAAGGCTAGCAGAAGATGGTCGATAAGATTCTACAACTGTTAAATGCAGTGTAATTTCACTACCACCAATGACTCTCGAGCTGAAACATACCAGCATCTCAAATCCAAATATTCATCAAACCAAACTGCATTCTACGGTTAGTTTGATGAATGTGGATGTTTCTTGAGAGCTGGTCCTTTTCTCAGAAGCATGCAACTGCAAAAGATGAGACGGTAGGTGCAAAATCCAACCTTGATGTTTACCTCTCATCATAGCTTAGCAGCTCACTGTCCTCTGCAGCCCCCGTTGAATCCTAGCAGATCAGATTTCACATTTATTTGAAAATCATAATGAATCCGTTACACTGACAACCTTCGCTCGAAATAAAATCAACATAGAAGCCACCGTGTTCAATCTGAAAATACAAGCATGATTCTCATAAGGGACATCCACGAGTCGGAACTGGAAGGCATTGCGCCGCCAGTCATCCATATAGACCTCTACAGTAGAAATGCGGATGTGCAAGGATAGAAATATGCCCTAGCTTCAGGAGGCAACCCTTTTTATGTTCCATCAAGAACCACCATGGTTGTAAGCAATGTTGCAGAAAGAAATGGATTCAAAGTTGGTAAACATCGGGAAGCTGAAGGCCCACACTAGCAGCAGACTTGGTTATGGTCTTCTTCAGCTCATCTGATCTATCAACAGCTATGTTGTATGAGAACAGCAGCTCCTGCATAATTGATCAGCTATTAAACATCGATAACAGCGAAAAGGATATAAATTTGGTAAAGGAACATCTGCATTATGATCACTTCAGTGATCAATCATTTTTTACTAGATGTACATTCATAAAAGGAGTTTAATCATCAACTGGAACGAGTTGTACCAGTTGGTGTTAAACTTGCAAACCCAGTTAAATCATTGATTGTCTTTCACCAAAAAGTTTGATACATGGTTAAATTAAACTAAGATAAGTTGTTGATTAGTAAATATATTCTACTCAGGGTTAACTCACAGTGGATAAATGCGTTTCAACTAATCCTGAACAAAATCTAATATGATTCTAGGGTTATGTTCTCATGTCAAATGGCCTTAGAGAAACTACAGCTTAGAAAAATTCGAGAAGCCAGAACCCGGTTTTCTAAAAGGTTACAGTATGACTCCTACAAACCGATCCCCAAAACAGAAAAGACCAGATCTATTCCTGCTGATTTGCTATGATGTTGTCTTTACCTTGTGGCAGTTTCTACAAGACTTCATCACTTAAAGATCCAGATACAGTTCGAATCATGATCCAATCAGAGTAATTATTAGATAATCTACACAAGAAATGAAATTAGTAGTCATTCAGTATATGAAATAGTTGCAAATCTTGCAAGTCAAGTTCCATTACATCAACCCTCCCTTGACACCACCCGTGTCAAAAGTTCAAAGAAGACCAAATTTTCAACAGTAGGATGTGCTACTGTAAATATAACAGCAATAAGTTGCAGCAACACGTTCTAGCGGATTCAAAAATACGAAATCTCCGTGCCCTTGTTAGTGGAGCTCACTGACCCTCTCTGAAAAATATGCAGAAACCCTCTCAATTTGAAAAGCATGGCCTGGAAGTGTAGCATCCATCCAAACCTGCTGAGCAACGGGGGTATTAAGAGAATACAATTGATCTCCACCAGAGTCAAAGGAGGCATAGGAGGAAAATATGATTAATTCTTCCAGTACATGAATGCACAAAGAATAGGCCACGTGAGCATCACCAGCCAACCGACTTCTGCAAAAACCTCACAAATACACCTCTTCCTCAACAATCAATGGAAATTTTGAACTTCAGAAGGGCCTTAGTTTTCTGCATGTGGAAGGAGTCGTGATAGAAATAAATGTCATGTGGTGCTTCTAGAATCAACTAAACTCATGAGTAATGGAATAACTCTGTCTTATTCCCATGAAATTGTAGTAGGTTTGAAAAACTGCTGAAGCATTAGTTGGAGTGTGGCAAACAATACACAGGGGCACACCTAAACTTCCAATTCACTGAACCTCCAACGTAAGACATCCATGAACAAGTACAACCCGAAAACAACTCCCTTGAGATGCCTCTACCAGATCGATCACTTTAAAAATTGGAAGACCTTGCCATTTCCTACTAGTCTCCACAATTGGGTGTCTCATGGACCACATTCACGATGTCTCTCCATAACAAAGATCATAAAAGGTAAGCCTGTCCTTTCTGGCAAAACCAAGATACTAGTACAAACTTTTAATACACAGAAAAAATCTTATCAAATCCCAACAGCTTTAAAAATCCGCTTTGACAGCAAAGTATCATCCATTATTAAAACATCTTGAACAGTGATCATCCTCCTTTGCCACCAGAAGAATTCAACCAAATCAAGGACCCACCCCAACCCAAAACACGTCGTTGATGAGAGTCTTCCAAGCACATCAACCTCACCTTCACAGAAAATCTAACTGTTGAAATGTATTTATGTTCAGCTTATTTCATTGTAACCTCTATGGGGTACTTGTGTATTTTCCCGGTTATGAGCTCTCTAGGGTTTCATCCTATATAAAGACCCTTAGACCTCTTGAATAAATTATCACATTGTGTTCTTTCATTTTTCTCCACATGGTCCCAGAGCAGCGGTCCTAGATCGGTGTTCTGATCTAGATCCCGCCGCCACATCCAGCCGCTTGTCTCTCTGTCGAGAAAGCCTTTGCGCGGGCTCCTTCCCGCATCTAGGGCCCCACGCAAGGGGATTCGTGCCTGCCAAATCTCCAAAAGGTTTCCCAGCGAGTCCCTCAAGATGGTCGTGC
Organism: Ottelia alismoides; assembly: GCA_037367405.1. Classification (NCBI taxonomy): domain Eukaryota; kingdom Viridiplantae; phylum Streptophyta; class Magnoliopsida; order Alismatales; family Hydrocharitaceae; genus Ottelia; species Ottelia alismoides. Next base: position 603,879 of record JAZKJV010001324.1, on the reverse strand, counting down.
GCCTCCCAAGGTTTATAAAACTAAAAACGGAACAAGGCGGTTTCCCTGTAATCAAGACAAGGCGTAGGCTTGAGGCGGTCGAGGCGTAAGCCTTAGTGTACAAGGATAAATGCCTATAAAAATACAATAAAATATATACTAATGAAATTATAGGTATATCACTATAACATATGATGAAATTACAGAGATAGGAACACATAAAAGAAAAGATGTACAATTGTATATGCTTTTTTACTAAATTTCCATCCAATTATAGAATAAGTATGTTTGATATCCTCCTGAATTCTAACCATCTAACCCATGTTGAAGAATTGGCGTATATACCCCCTCTTGTCGTACCATACCCCAAGAAAACTGGGGTCTCGCTTATTATATAACATCACTCAGTTTACCGGTAATATTTTGTATGATATTTGCGGACTCTTAAATTTAAGAGTATAATGGTAAGAGTTTATTGATATAATTGGACATGTTTAATGGTAAATATGAAGCATCCATCTTGTATATTTATATCATGAACAACTAGACTTCTATAAACATCTGAAATTGCCATTAGAACAAATGATTTACATAAAAATATTTTGAAAATAAAAAAACGCCTCGAAGACCACCTCGCCTCCGCCTCAACCGCTCCGAGCACCTCGACCAACTGAGGTGGTCGCCTCTCAGAGTCCTGCTGAGGCGGTCATTCTGGGGCGATTCCGGACCGCCTCGCCTCGAGGCGTACGCCTCGTGCAACTCGAGGCACATTTTTTCAAACCATAGCGTTGTGTCCACCCTTGTTGAGCCCTCCCTACAGTGCAACATGGGCTCTGCCAAGGCTCCTAAAAGCCTCTGCGACCATCACCAGGGCCCCTAGTGGCCTCCTACTCCGCCGGCCAGGCCCTTAGCGACCTCCTGCTCCACCGTCAAGGCATCTAGTGGTCCCATGCTTCTCCACCAAGGGCCCTAGTGGCCTCCTTCTCCGCCGCCAAGGCCCTACCATCCTCTCACTCCTCCGCCAAGGTTGTTCGACCTTGCCGCAACCCCCAGAGCCTGTGAGTTAGGACCTCTGGAGCATCTACAACAACGCCTGGAGATCCGCAACAGTCCCTAGACCTCTACAATGTCGTTCCTTGTCTGCTTGCGCTTATTAGCAAGCCACTGGTGCTCTATTCTCTGTCCATTGGATCTGAAAATGATGACTTAGATCACCCTTATGCTTGATTAAGAAAACAAATATTTTCTATGTCACTTTTTTCTTGACATGCGCAATCACCATGGCGTCCACTGAGACCAAGATCATGTATCGACTTCTTCTATGATGGTACATGGCACTTCTGTGAAATTGGAAGGCTCGGAGAACTATGTCCTATGGTCCATAGAAGGTCTTATCGGCGATATATCGCCGATATATCGATTTCTACAGGGAAGGGATTTCGAAATCACCTGGTATATCCTTTTATAGGGATATCGGCAATATATCATCATATCGGCTCATATAAGTGAAAACTGACTGGATTCAGTACAAAAAATCCCGGATATTGCCGATATTTCGTCGATATTTCGCCGATATCTCTATATATCAATGTTATTATTCATGCAAGATTGACTCCACTACTTATCTAGCTACACCTAGTATTTAAACACATATCTAGCTACACCTAGTATTAAAACACATAATGGTATATATATTTTGTGTTTCGGGTCGGAGGCGCTGCACTAGGCCCCCCAAGACCCCCCAGGCTCGCTGACCGGGCAGCGAGACCCTCGTATTGGTAGGGTATGGTGTGACAGGAGGGTGCATGTAATGGTTCTTCAACTTGGTGTATATTTGCAAGTTATTTCGTGTTGTAAGACCTTGAATGAAATCCATTTCCAATATCTATAAAGTCAAATCTTCATAAAAAAATATCAATAAGTGACTCAAGAATCAACATTAATATCGATGTGTTCGAAATGATCGACATATGCGATATAAGCTCCATAGATGATCTATATGTGTGATCTAAGAGTATATTTGTAAGTTATTTAGTGATCTAAGAACTTGGATGAACTCCATTTTCAATATATATAGGTCAACAAGTAATAGTACCAGTGATATGTTCGATATGACCGATATATGCAATATAAGGATCATAGTCTTCACAGATGATCTGTGTGTCATCTAAGTGTATATTTGTAAGTTATTTAATATTATAAGAACTTGAATGGAATCCATTTCCAATATCTATAGGTCAGGAATAAACATTAACAGCGATATGTTCGATATGACCGATATGTGCGATATATGGGCTATAAATGACCGATATGTGTGACATAAGGGTGTATTTGTAGATTATTTGTTGTTTTAATGTCTTAGATGATCTTAATTTCTGAAAAAAAACAACAAAAAATGGTTTTTTGAGCCATTTCCGACATTTCCACTAATATCTCGATATATCGGCGCTATATCCCGATATATCCATCTCCGGGCGGACCGAAACGATATCAATATCGATACGGTCTTCCTTTCTATGGTCTCGATCTTTCAAGGTGTCCATCGGTGATCAGCGTAAGAACTATATTCTTACCAAGGATCCATCCAAGGAGACAGATAAGGACTACGACACATGCTCTGTTGGCAACTGCCAAGTTATCACTTTGATAACCAAGAGCGTTGATCCAAACATTGCGGCAAATCTTCTTTACAAGGATAATGCAAAGGCAATGTGAGAGAACATTGAGCGTACATACTCCCAGAAGACGACCAAGTCCCGACTCTCCGATGTATATATGCGGATCTAGTCCGCTACTCAGGGAGATTCGAATCTTGTTGAGTACTACGGGCTGCTTACTAGCCTATTTGGGGAGCTCCTCAACTTTCAACCAGCATGTTGTGATCAACAGGCGGAGAAGCGTACTGAATGGCAGGTTTATCGATTTCTTTCGGACTGCATCCATGATACAAGCATGTAAAGGACTAGTTTCCGATGATTGATACACTACACACCACTCTTTGGTCGTCTACAGGAAATCGAGACACATGTCGAGCGTCCTCCAAACATACTTGGAGACCACAACCCGTTATGCCTCGTCAAGGAATAGAGGACACCAGAGTTGACTTTGGTCATGGTCGTGGTCGTGGCCACGAGTTCGAACGTGACCATGACTTTGGTCGTGGGCGTGGACATGTTCATACTATTGTATGTTATCCAATGTGCATACATTGTGGACGCTGGAACCATCCATCTGAACATTGCTGGATGAAGTTTGGCATACAACCTAGTGTTGTCAAGAGTGCTCGCCTAAGCGCTGAGGCGAGGCGAGGAGAGGTCTAGGTGCCTTGCCTTGCTTCAGGTGAGTCATTTTGCCCCAGACGCCACCTAGGCGAGCACCTGGCCTAAACGCCAAGCACTTGGGGCAAGTGCCTGAAGCAAAACTAGGGCTTTTTGTTGAATTGTTTGCATTTTTTATTTTTTTAAATTTTAAAGTTGGATAAATATTAGTCCTGCATAATATTTACACATGTATGTGTGTATGCATACAAATACATGCATCAATTATACATACACTAGCAATACATATACAAATACAAATATGCACTAAGCTCTACATACACATGTATACACATACATTTATGCATGCATATTAATTATAAGTATTATAATTAAAAACATAATATATGCATACAATCGCATATATGTATATATAGATATATACACATATACATGTAAAGATATGTATATGCATGCATATCTATGCATACACATATGTACACATGTACATGTATACACATGTAAACATATTTACATGTACTACACATATATACATGTATCGTTCAGTTATAAATGGTTATGCATAAAGACATACACGTTAGTCCTTAATTCTACATATACACGTACATTTATACATGTTGGTTGAAAATTCTATTTACACGTTACACTTTTTTACGTATATATAAATAAATATACAAACACTTACATATATATTGGATCGGTATTTTTTTATTATAATTTATTGGATCGGAAAGGTGTAGGACCGGATGACATCCCTGTAGAAGTATGGAGAGTTTTAGGTGAGCGTGGTTTGACTTGGCTTAAGGATCTATTCAATGTTATTTGGCGAAGCAATAAAATGCCTGAAGATTGGAGGAGGAGTATCGCGGTACCTCTTTATAAGAATAAAGGAGACATTCAAAATTGTTCAAATTACAAAGGTGTCAAGCTGATGAGTCACACTATGAAATTTTGGGAACATGTGATCGAAAGAAGGCTGAGGAAAATTTCCAACGTAAAAGAAAATCAATTCGAATTCATGCCAGGTCGCTCAACTATTGAAGCCATCCATTTGCTGAGGAGAACAATGGAGATTTATAAAGCTAAAAGGAAGAACCTCCATATGATCCTTATTGATTTGGAGAAGGCTTATGATTCTGTCCCACGAGAGATATTGTGGAGAGTTTTGGAGAAGAGACAAGTACTTGTCCTATACATTAACCTCATAAAGGACATGTATGATAGGGCTTTATCTCGTGTAAGGACCCCGTCTGGGAAGACTGACTATTTTGACATCAACATTGGTTTACATCAAGGTTCAGCTTTGAGTCCGTTCCTTTTTACTTTGATTATGGACGAGTTGACAAGTCACATTCAGGATGGGTTACCTTGGTGTATGTTATTTGTTGATGATATTGTGTTGATTGTCGAGACTAGAGATGGAGTAAATGAGAAGCTTGAGGTCTGGAGGCATGCATTGGAGACTAAAGGACTACGTATAAGTAGGGCTAAGACGGAATATATGGAGTGCACCTTTGATGGAAGCAATGGTGAAGGAATTGAGGTGAATATTGGTGACAATAACATTCGGAGGAGAGATTCTTTTAGATATCTGGGATCTATTTTGCAACAGGATGGGGAAATTGATGGAGATGTTACCAATAGAATAAATACAAGCCGGTTTAAGTGGAGAAGAGCCTCTGTTGTTCTCTGTGATAAGAAAAATCTTTTAAAAATTAAAGGAAAGTTTTACAAAGCAGCCGTGAGATCTGCTATGCTCTATAGATCTGAATGTTGGCCTGTGAACCATAGACATGTGCAGAGAATGGCAGTAGCAGAAATGAAAATGCTAAGGTGGATGTGTGGGGACACACATAAAGATCGGATTCGGAATGATGCAATCAGAAAGAAAGTTGGTATAGCTCCGATCGAGGATAAGATGCGAGAAAACTGCTTAAGATGGTTTGGTCATTTGCAAAGAAAACCAACCGATGCACTAGTTAGGAGATGCGAGTGTTGGGATGTTGATCCGGCTAAGAGAGGGCGAGGACGGCCCAAGAAGTGTTGGAAAGAGACTATACGAAGGGATCTTAGTTTTTTGGATATAAGCCCGGGATTGACCCAAGATAAATCTGAATTGAGGCGAAGAATCCATGTAGCCGACCCCACTTAATTGTGGGAAAAGGCTTTGTTTTTGTTGTATAATTTATTGGATCGATATTAGATTATAATTTGGGATATTTACATCCACAACCCTGAGTAGTTTTATAGTTACCGCAGGAACCCTCGATAATCACGAATTACATCCAGAACCTCGAATAATCCTTAACCTTTACATGGCATAACCCTGTGTCAATTTCCGTCTTAATTTTCCGTTAACTCTGACGGAAAAAGTCATATGCTGACCATTTTGCCCTTTGAAACACATCATATTTATAACACGATGCCATTCTGTCAAACAAGATGATGGCCCCCTCTCCCAAGCAAGCCTCAGGGCCTTCCGCTCATCCCCGACAAGCTGCCCCCTCCGCCCGCGCCTCTGCCGCATGCGAGCTCCGCGCATGGGTGAACAGGAATGGGTTCAATCCTCGCTTCGATTTTTCATTTATTGGATTTTATACCAATAAAATTTATTGAATAAATGATGTCGGTACGTTTCTGATAAATCAAGGGGACGATTATTTTGGAAATTCAAACGAACAGAGAATTTCAATCTTGCCTGCTCAAAAAAAAAAATAATTCCCACAAACAATCAAACTTCAACCCCGTGTTCGCCCCTTTCCATTTCCGGTCTCCTATTCTTTTTCCCAAAAAAACCCTACGAAAATCTAATGAAACCTAAAACCACAATCCCTGAATCCCCAATCCATCCAATTGCAACCGTCGATTCGCGTGTTGTCCCGCGCGCGGGACTCGTACGAGAAGGGACTCAACGGGATGGCGCGCGGCTGGAGGATGATATCGTATCGGAGCCCGAGGGGTCGCCTTCCCGGCGAGGGGAGGCGGCAGTGAGGAGGACCAGATGGAGTTGTTGCGAGCCCTGGCGCAGAGAAAGCTTGCCAGTACGGTGGTGTCGAGGAGCCAGAGTGCCCCGGCGATGGGGAGGATCGACGAAGAGGAGGAGGGGGCCGTGGGATCGGGATCGGGCGGCATGGCGTATCGGAGGAGCAGGAGTTGTGCAGTGCCCACTATCTTCGAGGGCGAGATCGTGGAGGTTGGGGTTTGAGCCTAGGTCGAGTCCCCTCCCCCTGGACCTCTTCCTCTTTTTTTTGGATTAATCTCAGCCATTAGATCACTGATTGGTTAGATTAACTCAGCCATCTGGTTGAATTAATGGACTAAACTAACGGAAGGTTATGGGTGTAAAACGGAGCGGTTATTCGAGGTTCTGGATGTAATTCGTGATTATCGATGGTTCATGGGGTAATTACAAAATTACTCAGGGTTATCAGTGTAAATATCCCCTATAATTTATATATGTTTGTCCTTAATTATACATATATATACATGTTAGTCCTTAATTATACATGTATATACATGTTAGTCCTTAATTCTACATATACACATACATTTATGCATGTTATCTCTAAGTTCTATTTACATGTTACATTTATATAATTATATTAGTTGTAAGTGCTATAAATGCAGACATAATATATACTTACATACACATATATACATATATATAAATAAATATACAAACACTTACATATATATTGGATCAATATTAGATTGTAATTTAGGTGTGTGTGTGTGTGTGTTTAACTTTTTTTTTGAAAAAATATGTGCATGTACATATAGATGCATGCATACATATGTTTGTGTGTGTATGTATATGTATGTATAGGTATATAAGATTATATTTACATAAATATATGTAATATATATAGCACGTCGATTGTCTAATGCGAACACTTAGTCAAACGCCTAGAACCTCGAGCGTTTTGGACTCCTAGCGCCCCACACCTTTGACAACACTGACACAACCTAATGCCAACAATGTCTATGAGATAGCTTTGTACGAGGCATCCTATGAGAACTGAACATTACTTACAAGGACTTCTGAGTGTTATAATTGACTTAGATGGGTAATTAGATTTCTCCACCCACACTAACTTTTGGAGCACGCCGGTGGCCCACTAGTTCAAACTCATGGAGAAGATTCTACGCCCTATTGCCACGACCCGGGCTATCTGGTTATGACGCGATGGTGTCATCTTCCGGTCGGACATGTTCTATTTTGACAATATAACCCATCTAGCTAGATCTCTCCTTGAAACCTGGCATCTGTAAGCCTTTATAGATGTTTTCCCTTTTTTGGATTAAAAAAATCTCTATAGCTACCACGAAGTTGTCCAGTAGAAATCTCACCTGAACAATGAGGACTGAACATTTACTTATAAGGACTTCTAAATGTTAATAATCGATTTAGATGGGTAATTAGTTTTCTTCAAGATCCAATGAGTCTTTATCTCTTGGTAACTCCCATGTTATTAAGAATCAATCTTATATGAGTTTATAGGGTTGTTCAAGGAGTCAATGATCCCTATACTTTTTGAAAAGACAAGGTTCCACATACTGCTCATATTAGTTAAAAAGAATCAAGGTAAATATGGGAATATTAGGTAGCTTCTCTAGTGGAGTTGAAATTCATTGTTATCTCAAACCGCATCACCTTTTTTTTTGTTCCCGACATTTTGTTAAGGAAAAAACATAGGTCTTCAAAATTCTTCTTATTAATCAAGGTCTATTGTGTTGTACGGCATTTTTTATTTATATGCAATTTGCTCAGCAATCCACAGGACAAAATATGGAAAGCAAATTAGTGCAAAACTGTATTCACGGGGTGAAAACCAGAGCACGTGAAGGCAATAAGCCATCGTGTTTGCTTAACAACATTAGCACAAGCATTTGTGAATGTGCAAGGGGACACAACCATGTGATCAGCTTATGCAAGGTTACCTACATCTGGCCAAGGGATGGCAGCAAACAAGAGCAGTATGTTCAAAAAGATCAATCTATTCAATTCAGCAGTTGCTAGAACCTCGACCTTTGGGCATACATTTGAGAAATAAGACGTATCTGCATCTATTGCATTGTCTGATTCCATTTATAGCTTCAATTTTACCATAATACTTTACAGTCCATAAAATAAGTGTAAACTTCAAGATGATGAAAATCCCTATTGGGAATTAATGGAATTCTGAGTGATCGAATAAATCTGTTCAGGGCACTAAAAAGGAAACAGTCGAGCAGACGGGCAAACCTTGTGGGGATGCACATTGTTAAGCAAGAATGTGTAATCATGAGCAAGCCTCAGCTTTCGCTTTGCTGTGGCATCATCGGTTAGCTTAGAATTTTTTTTGAACTCGTCAACAATGAAATCTCTGAAGTGTCTCTTTTTATCATCTCTGCCGACGTGGTTCCCCACAGCTTTCAGCAACTGCCTATATACTGTTCGAGCTTGAAGGCTCACCATCGGTGACCCCGGCGACGGAGGAGGCAAAATCCCTCCCCTTCTTCGCCGTCGACGGTGTCGGTGAGACTAGAAGGAAAGCTTGCACAAAGGCGCCGTTGACCTTGGAGATGGGGAAGAAGGAACCGGACTTGGAGAGGGCGATGCTCACTGCGGAGGGGCGATTGAAGGAAGTCGGAGGTGGCGGAGCGGAGGGCGGAGAGGTCACGAGGGGGACGGGCGTCTGGAATTGGGAGATTGGGATGGGAGGGATTTACTCTGAATTAATTAATGAAAGGTTAACTTGGAAATTTTTCAACAAAAAAATATGCCACAATGTCTTCCTTTCTTGAAAAAAATATGATTTTATTTTTTTCTCGTCATGGACAACGATCGGCGTTTTATTCGTCGATCGGTGAACGGTTCGCCGATCAACATTGCTATGTATCAAAATTCAACGTGCATGCGCGCGGCCTTTGATGGGGATGATCTGGAATCGACGAACCGTTCGCCGATCGGCAAACGGTTCACCGAATCGAGGCCTCCCTCCTATATAAACACCCCGTCCCCTCACCATTCTTCACACCTCACTTCTCCTCTTCATACACTCATCTCAATTCTTTCCATTTCCTCTCAATTCCTCCCGTCCAAGTACGCAGTGGTCTCCCTCTTTTCTCACATTATTCCTCTCATGTTTATCATCAACAACATGTATATTTAAATAATTTAAAATTTGTATTGTTATTAAGTTTGATGTTCATTTAGTAAATATAGTGATTTTTTATGGAAAATAATCTTTGCCATTTTACATAAAGTAATCTCTGGCAATTTACATAAAATAATCTCCCTCATTTTAAGGAAAAGATATGATTTTTGCATTATCTATTCCTCATAGGCGCGAACTAATTTTATTTAGTTGTGCATATATGCCCTTGTCAAAGGGAGTGGTCACAAAAATCGTAATTAGGTATATTTATGCAATGTAATTAGGTATCATACAATTAAGTGTTTTTATTTATTCGTATTTAATTAAGTGTATTTAAGTAAATATAATTAATTATTAAGTTATTTAAATAAATGAATATAAATATTAAGTGTTTTAATTAAATGTAATTAAATAGTAGGTGTATTTAAGTAAATGTATTAATTATTAAGAATATTTAATTAAATATCATTAATTAGATTGAAATCGTAATTAAGTATTTTGTTAATCCATATTTAATTAAGGGTATTTAAATAAATTAATTTAATTACTAAGTATATTTATAGAGGGAAATTATAGAGTCGTACTCAACGGAATAGATTGCGAGTGCACATGTGGGTTCATGCAGTGCATGCATATCACCTGCTCACATGTAATTATGGTTTGTGATTCTGTTAACGTAGGCATTGAGCATGTACAAAATTGTTTGTGGTTTTATACGCCAGCTGCATTTCGTGCGACGTACACGGCCGAATTCTCACCAATTCTTGGTCGTCGATTTTGGTCGACGAACGTCCCAAGATCTTTTTTGATGCCTCCAAATGTAGTAGTAGGATTGGTCGTCCACAATCTATAAGGATTCAAAATAGTATGGATGAAATGGACCGAGTAAATGTTAGGTGTGGATTATGTAGGCAGGTCGGCCATACCCGAACCACATGTCCGGGATGTTAAATGTACCTTGTCAATTTTCTGAGAAAATATTTCATATTTTTAATATTACATTCGAATATATTTTCCTGTGTAATTACAAATGTTATAATATTTATGCTGAAATAGGAATGGATTCATTACCGAGACATGTTGATACCTCAGTCTTGGTCCAACAGAGCAGCCACATCTCCGCCCTTCCATTGAGTGATGATACCTCTGTAAGCATTATAAATCATTTGACGTACGGTGTAAATTACAATGTATGTAAATTGACAATATATCATTGTAACAACATTACAGATTTGTGGAAGAAGGTCATTTTTTAACAAGATTCTCCAGAAACAACGTAGCGAGGCTTTCGACCAACTGCTTGATGTGGCGGCCATACGATGTGTCACCAACCTAAAAAGGGCCAACCTCGATCAGTCACTTTTGATGGCCTTATTGGAATGTTGGAGGTCGGAGACCCACACTTTTCGTCTTTGATACGGTGAAGTTACCGTAACATTGAAAGACGTCTCCATTTTAACAGGCCTTTGTGTTGATGGGGCCCCTGTAACAGGCCTAGAGCATCCCTCACGATTTCAATGGTCAGACCATTGCAAACAAAGCTTGGCATAAATCTGAGCATTGGAAGAGGGGAGAACTTATCGAGCGGATGGTTGAAGCTGACTTGGATCAATGAAAATATTCTCACAGATGCAAATCTTTTAGAACAAGATGCGACTCATCTAGTGATAATAGTTCGTGCATTCATTTTATACCAAATTGGAGAGTCCTTTTCCCTAGACCCAACGGGCGATAAAGTACCATTGCGATACCTTTTTTTACTTGAGAACTTACAAGAGTGTGGACAGTTGGCTTGGGAGGCTGCAGTTCTAGCACAATTGTACCAACAATTGGACGAGTTCTCCTTGGGAAAATCAAAGAGATGTTATGTCTTCTTGACCTTGCTACAAAGTTAGTCATGGGAGCATATACACATTGGTGTTCCTCGTTTGTATCGTCTAGACCATGATGTTTTGCATCGGGGACCCTACTCATGCAGGTAAAACACAAAAATATTATGCTATTGTACTTCTGCACTATAATATAATACTCATAAATTATTGAAAACGGATGGACATCGGGGAGGAGGTCTTTCGTAGCAAATGTACAAACTACGAATCTACCCTTCTACCGCAACGAGTTAGATACCCAGCATGAACATCAGGTATGTTGCTCGTGCATTAGCATGTTCACTGCAAATTTACTGACTAATACTTGGAAATATTTAACAGATGCAGTGGTCTCCATATGACATGGACATTGTAAATAACTTACCTGTAATTTGTCGAGAAGGATTAAAGGCGTGGATGTCAAACGGTTTTGATTTGCTTTACGTGGTGGTAATGCACATGCCGGATCAAGTCATGCGGTAATTTGATTTGAGCCCCCATATCCGGAGCTGATGCCAAGAATAATTTTCTCGGAGCGTCTGTTTACTCCGGAGATCGGTGGTCTTAAGTTCCTCGCAAGGCGTGAACTTAGTCGCTGAGTCGACCACAGAAAATCTGGAATAAAACAACAATTAACCCACAGTAAATATATGCAATAAATATCCAAAAATGTGGAGTTAAAATTTATTATAACTCTACATGCAAATGTGTATAGGTGTAAGTACAGGTAGAGGTCGAACACTGGGAGGCGAAGGGAATGTATGTGTGTTGTGTAATTATTCAATCAATTGTTCATGTCCAATTATCGTTTTCGTGGGTTTTGGGTTTTTGTAATTTTTTTATATTTTTTTTGTTTTTATATTTTTTATTTTGTTTTTATATTTTATATTTTTTCTAATTATATTTTTAGTTATATAAATATAAATATTTAAATATATAAGATATATACATAAAGAGATGTATATATAAGAACAAAGAGAGAGGAATAATATAATATATATATAAATATAAATACTTGAAATATGTATAGTTATAATTTTTTAGCTTTTTAATATTTTTCTAATTTTTTTTGTTATTTTTCTGAAATATTTCTAATTTTTATGTATTTTTAAATTCAAAAAATGTCCACAATATAGGACTAAATAATTAGCCAAATATAATTTGGGTTTTAAAAATATAAAAGAAACTCCAAAAATTCCCAAATTAATTTTAATACATTAATAATAATAATATATAGATAATTATAAAAGAGAAAAATGTATTTTTGGGATTTTTAAGGATTTTTCTATTTTTTTGTTGGATTTTGGAGCTTTCTGATTTTTTTAATTTTCTTTTTCATATTTTTAGGGTTTTTCAATTTCCGGACTCAATATATATATAATTATACATATATGATTTTTTTGGAATTTTTCAAATACATTTTCTATTTTTTTGTATTTTTCAATTTAAACAGTACAAAAATGGCTTCTATTTCATTTTTAATAATTAGGAAAAATGAAAAAAAATGCGAAATAAAATATGGGCGTGAACAAGCATGGCATGGAGCACCTATCCTAATTTTTGTGGATTTTTAGAAGCCATCTAGGTATTTTTAATAAATAGATAAAAGACACAAAAATGATTAAGCCTGGCAGGGGTATTTTTGCAAATAAAATAAACTCCAGGGGCTTCAGTGCAAAAATACAACAGAAATAAACATTTATTTAAAATTTTAGAACTATTTTACAATATACAAAAACCGTCGGGGGTTACATGCAATTTTCGCGCGCCTCACGTGGGACTGCACGTGAGGCGCGGAAGGACCTAAACGCAATTTCAAGAAACACAGGGGTCCTACTGCAAAATTCTCAATTATTTTAAAACGTGTAAATTTAATTACAGCATTAAATATTAAATACAAAAAAGACGGGGGCTGGATATGCAAATTACCCCCCACAAGGCGCGCAATCCAACGGTTTAGCGTTCTCCACTTGACACGCGTCGCCACCTCCTCGCCCGATGACGCTTCGTTGATGGAGGGCTGAGATTAGATCAGCCGCGTGATCTGGCGGTGAATGCAGAGCTCCATCCAACGGCTGGGATCTGAACTGGGCTGGGACCACGATCGGATGGTGAAGACGAAGGCACGAAGAATAGGGAAGAACTCCCCCTTCCCCGACCTTCGATCCGGTGCTGCTCTCTCGTCCGGCGCTCCCTCGGGCATCTGATGGTCCAAATAGCTTCCTGGGGCTCGACTCTGTCGACTGGAGCACTCAGGGGAGCCGGAGGCTCACCGGAACGGTCCAGCGAGGTCGATGAAGATGGCAAGCTCCAGGTACCTGCAGAAGAATCGAATCGACCCCAACGGGGGTCCTTTGGCCTCCAGCACCTGCAAGAAAGCTCAGCGCACAAAAACAAAGGGCTGGAGGCCTTATTTGGGTCTAAATGAGCGAAAGGGGGTGCGGGGCGGTGATCTCCGACGAGAGGCGGAAGAGGAGATCTGATCTCCAGATCTGGTGGAGATCTGGGTGAACGGAGGATGCCTGGGGCGTAGGGAAATGAAGGGGTATAGAAATGGAGGTGAAAAGGTGGTCGGAACACGGCGAGGGCACTGTGAAAAGCTTGCCGGAGCAAAGCTCCGGCGAACTACGAATCGCCTAAATTACGCTAAGTCTAATTATTAAACGCTAATCTAAAGACAGAAATGAAATGTTAAAACTAAAACCTATCTAAAACAAGTAAAAGCGCAGCTCTTATACCTGGGGGCTGCCAGGGAGCAGGGTGGCCGCCGAAGCGCCACCGCGACAAAACTTCCTCCATATCCGGCCGAATCGAGGTGTTGGGAGGCGCCTCCTGTCATGAGGGCTTCGCCAGGAGCTCTCTCAAGCACAAAGAAGGGGGTGAAATTGGCCAAATTCGGCGGAGGAGGAGGGATGAGTTATTTATATACATTCCAAGGGACCCCCAGTAACCGGCGATTATTAAAGAATCGGTGGTATGTACAAGGGATCCAATAGGACGGCGAGAATCTTGGATGATCAGAGAACAAAATCCGTGAAGGATTCGAGGGCGATGGATGAAAGGGACGCCCATGAAAAAGGCATGAAAATAGGGGAAAAGACAGTTCACGTCAGGTCAGACGCCTGGGGGCGCAGTTGACCGAGCGGTCAACAAACGCCAGGACCTGATTGGTCCACGTCAACCAGAAATTGACTAATTTATTTAACGTATTAAATGAATTAATTAGGTTTTATTTATAAAATAAAAAATGTTTATAAATTAATATAGTATTTATTTATGATTTTTATTTATTTATTTGAAGTATTTTATTACGGTTTTATTAAAATAATGTATTTATAAGTATATTTATATACATTTATTTTTATTTTGTTTATTTTATTTTATTATTTTATTTTCTTATTTTATAAACTTATAACTTATTTTTGTGAGTATAAATATATTTTTATTTAATTTTTATGAGTCTATTTATATTTTTAGATAAATGTGTTTGTGTATATGTAAGTATACTTATGGGTATTTTACCTATATATTATGTATATTTTATTTATTTAATGGATTTTATGTGTTTTTATTATGGAGTTGTAGTTTTAATAAGATATAAATAATATATACATTATTAAAAAAATATAAATGAATAAAGAATCAAAGAATAAAAATCCCTTTTATTTATATACATTCTTAACATAGGTATTTTGCCTATGTGATACATAGACTTATTTTATTTCACAAATTCTTTTTAGTTTTCTTTTAATCTCAATATGTACATGTAGTATATACATTATTTACAAAATTTTAAAAATATGAATTTATAAAAAATGATTATTGAATAAAATGAATATTGTAATCAGGTATTATGTACAAGAAGGGCTAAAAACCTAACTTCCACAGATGGACTCCAAAAATCATGAAACCAATTTTATAAAATAGTTCTTGGAATGCTATATACAATTAAAGGTGAGTTTGGGTGATTTGGAGTTTTTATTTGCAAGATATGGGTCTGTGAAGTTGAGATTTTTGCTTTTTATTTTGTGTATAAAATGTACACTGAGTCTTATTTTTATACAAACTCAATTTTGTAATTTTATTTACATTATTATCTACAACTTTCATGTACAAAGTTTCTCTATTTGATGAATAAATAATTATATACAAAATAGGTGTCAAAAATGCATAAATGGATGAATAAATAAATGAGGTATTTATTGTACTCTTGGCCCTTATCTCCCCCTACTTTATTCCTTGTTGACCAATTCCATGCTGGCCTTGGTCTCGGGGTTAGGGTCATAAAATATTTGCAATATTTTATTCCTTTTTCTTTTCTTCTCTTTATTCTATAATTTTGGCATTAAAAACCTTATTTAATGTACAATAAATACAAGAAACAATGAATGCTATTATATACAAATTAATGCTATTTACATGCATTTGCTGGGGTTTTTAAGGCCAAAATGATAGAATAAAGGTGATGAAATGGAGATTCATCACCCCTCCTATACTTGCCTTTGCTAGTCCCTAGCAAATACTTATGCAATAAGTACAAAAGAATTAAAGAATAAGAAGAAAAGAAAAAGCAAAAATAAAGAATTTTAAAGAGTAAATTGAATTGATCATGATTATTAAACTCATCTGTACAAAATCAAAGTTTGGAGCTCAGGTTAGATCTTGGTGTGAGAATGTGTGTGGAACCTAGTCGGGAACCAAATTTAAAACACAACAGCCTCTGAGAGTCACAGAACTCGGTTCAAATCACCTCAATAGCCAGGTCAGAACTAGCCTACGTCATACGCAAACCCTTATGACTATGAAGCTGACTTGTACGTGTAAGTGATAGTGGCTCTCCCCAACTGAAATGACAAAGAGATTGACTTCTCCAGAATGACAACCCAATGATTCCCTAATCCAACAACTCTTTCCTCGAGGAGCAGGGTATTCCCTTCTAAGTTCAAGTGGCATCCAACTCAAGAGGAGGAGGTAGAGAAAAGAATGGACGGTAGCCAGTGTAGCTACCTATCCTGGGATGCAAGACCAATGTAGTCAAGTCATCCAGCTGCAGGCTCACATGGTATAATTTTGATGCTCAAGCTTGCTTATTTTCTATACAACATATATACATACTCCGGCAGGCACTTTTTTTTATTATTATTTTCAAGCCTGTCCACTTTTTTGGAGTTTTTTTTTCAAACAAATATTTACAGCAGCATTTACATAAGGACGTTTTCCTCTTGAGCCAGAAGACTATCCCTCTTTTGAAGCAATATTGCAACCCACACTCTCCTGTCGTTAGACCTCATGGCTATTGGACCAGGTTGGGGTGCACTTCCCTCCCTAGAGGAGGACGAATGTTTCCACCCGTGTGCGTCTCAGACTGGCAAATCCAACCCCCTCACCACTCCAACTGAGTTGAGCCAAGTGAAAGGTGCAAGTGTCCAAGTTAGGTCACGGTCGGCAAGAGTCATACGTGTGTTTCGAAAAGTTCTAGTTAGTCCACTGAGGTGACTTGAACCCAACCCTGATTTCTCAAAGAATTAAGTCTGAATAGACCTGAAGTACCTTAAACCTAGTTCTCGTAAGGTTCCAGTGCAGTTAGGTGCGGTAAGATCCAACCAAGCTCCAATCTTCGACTTTATTGGACTATTTCAATTATCAAGCTCAATGAAAGAATAGGAATGCTATGCAAATGCTATTTACAAATATGCAAAGAATAATGCAAATTTTCAAATAATTTGAAAACAAAGATATAATAATTTTTTACACAAAGAATTTTTGCAAATAATTTTAGCACTCAAAGTATAAATTATGTACAACTATTTACACAGGCGTGCCGCTTTATTTTAAAGAATGTTTAAAGAATTTATAATTTAATTTTTATTTATAGGTATCTATGTACACTTATTAAAGAATTGTGCTTATTTTTATTTATAATTATATATTTAGTTTTTATTATATGTGACTATTCCTCAAACTTATTTGACACAAATTTTTCAAACAATTTTTGAAAATTATAGTCCAAAAACATTTTTACAAACATGTACACACATTTGAAAATCATTTTGCAAAGGTTTTTCAAAACAATATATATAGATTTTTCAAAATATTTTTGCAACCATTTTTCAAACCATTTGCAAATCATTTTTCAAACGTTTTATTTCACACAAAGAAAATAAATTTTACAAACCACACATTTTTGCACAGGTTGAAAACATGTAACAAAATATTTTCAAAATAGTTTTCAATAGATGTTCACGAAGATTTTCAAACTATTTTTCAAACATTTTGCAAAAAACATTTTCACCTGATTTATTAATCAATATATACAAAAAGAATTCGAGGAATAATCACATCTCTTTTTATTAAGGGTTTTTAATGAATTTAAAGAATTATTAGCCATATTATTAAGAGAATATGAAAGTACGAGTTATGGCTAAAGTATATACATAGTATATACGACCCCCCTGTACTTAGCTTGAGCTATGTCCTCATAGATCGGAAAGAAAAGAGAAGACATAATTCGTACTGAGTATAGACAAGTCTAAAGAATATACGAATAAGAGATGAAGGAAATAGAAGTTGACCGCTCCCCCCTATACTTAGGATCAAGTAATCCTAAGTATAGCAGACTGTACACAAAGCAGGGAGGGTCAAGGGTGGGAATAGACAGATGAAAAAAATCAGGATGCACCCTCCATACTTAGGACAAAGTACATCCTAAGTACAGAAAACTGACACAAAGGGGTGACACCTGTTATTGAGATAAAGAAATATGAAAAGGAAAAGAAGAAAAGAAGAAAAGAAGAAAAGATAGATATATACAGATAGATGAAAAGATCGTGGAGAATATACGCATCACTCCCCCTATACTTAGGGTGAGATATCCCTAAGTACAGGCAAGAACAGGAGTGACGAAAATGTGCAAGGAAAGAACAACTCGACGCGTGCCCCCCTATACTTAGGACAAGGTACGTCCTAAGTGTAGACACAAAGATGTGGCGGTAGATCTGGGGCACACAGGACATATGGGAGGAAAAATGAAAAAGGTACACATATATACAAGCGGTGAAAAATGAGTGAAGTACAGGACGGTGTCTGGTAAGCGACTACCGTACTAACGTCGTCGTCTCCCTGTGAGAACGAGGACGCAACCAGAAGGTGAAAAGACACCCTGATATGCAGTCAGGTGGGTGTCGGCTACCGGGGATAATCAGATCGGAAAGTTGGATATCGGGTCGGTAGCATGAAGCAGATGAACGGCTCATATGGTCATCATGGGGGAATATAGCTGATACCGTAAGACCGGGAGGAAGAAAGAGCAGTACAAACTCCTCCGGTCAATCAGAGTCTCAGATAGATATGAAATAAAGCGTATGAGACTGTGTGATGCACGGTGGCGATATAATCTGAAAGTCACAAGAATATACCGAGCAACACAATATGTGACTCACTCTTGCGAGGGTCCTCAAGGTGAGCAGAATCAGAAAATAATCAACGTACTCGGCTCCGTGCTCCATCAGATAGGAGACACAACCAGGGAGGAGACCAGGTAAAAAGCTCAGAAGACTCGGCTTCGTGCTCCCACAGATAGGAGACACCAGAAGTGAAACCGAGTACCTACAAGTTGATGTACCCTCCCGCAGATAACCCTCGGAGAGTAGTACATGCTAGTTAATGAATAATCAGAACAGAAGCTCACCCTTCCGAGGGTCGTCAAGGAGAGCAGGTTCAAAGGAGCTTGATCCATCTGACGGATCATAGAAACGGTCTCGGTAGGTGACAGATCGGCTACCAGCAGAAGAGACCGTGAAATCAAGAAAGTGTGGCAGCGTCCCGCAAATAACCCTCGGGGAGCGGGCTGCCAACTAGTCATGGGAATAGCAGATCCAGAAGCTCCATCTTGCGAGGACCGTCAAGGAGAGCAGACTCAAAAGAGTCTTATCAGATGGGTCCCATGATCCGCAGATCGGATAGGCAACTCAAGATGGGATCAAAAATCATATATATCAGACGACTCGATTCCGTGCTCCGCAGATCGGAGACACCGTCGGTACTGGAACCGAGCGTAAAGAGAGTGTCGCATGCTCCCGCAGATAGTCCTCGGGGAGCAATGCAAACTAAGCAGTGAATATTCAGAATGTGTCTCTGCCTTGCGAGGGTCGTCAAGGAGAGAAGAGGGCTCAAAGGAGCCGGATCCATCAGACGGATCCACATAAAATGCGGTCTCGATAGACAACAGATCATCTACCAACAGAAGAGACCACGAAAGCTATATTGTGTCATATCCTCTCGCAGATAACCCTCGGAGAGCTATGAACTAGGCATGGAATAATCAGAAAAGTGGAGCTCTGCCTTGCGAGGACCGTCAAGGAGAGCAGACTCAGATGGGTCTAATACATTGGCCTCGTGTACTGACAGGTCAGGTACACAATCACAGGGGGAGGCCAATCAAGCGTAGCATCTGACTCGGTTTCAGGTCCCATCTCAATGGCGACCAAAGCAGTGAATGAAACCGCAGTCCTAGAAATTATCGCATTCTCCCGCAGATAGTCCTCGGGGAGTAATGTGAGCTAGATCAATGTGGGCCATGGGAATGCTGGCAAGTCGTCTCAGGTCCTCAAAAGCAATAAATCATTCAATCATTTGGAGGGCATAAGATCATGCAAGGGAGCAAATAATCATGTCATTCACCGAACATCCCTTGGGTCACTCCAGTCAGCTGAGATGGCACGAAAAATAGTCAGGAATCCTCAAAGTGCCATAGGTGGATCAGAGAGTCGGGAAATCAAGGATGGGTCAATCAGGAAGATGAGAGATCATGTAGGATCCGCACACCTTTATCAAGAAGCCCGGAGTAGAATAATCATTCAATCCTCAAAATCAAGATGGGTGGAACCTCAAGAAAGATAGATCAATCAATACTTATGAAGTCTTAATCGAATTATCACATCATACCACATCCTCAATCCGGTGTGCGAGAACTAGAATTCCTCAATAATGCATCACACCTATGCTCTATGCATCAGCAAAAATCCTCAATAAGCTTGTATGCATGTATCAAAGACAAATCATATCAATCTCAGCAACCTCAACATCATAGGCCCATCTTACACAGATAATCAAGGTAATGAAGGAATCCTCGATGCGGGCTATCGAGATGCACAGCATTCCCGGGTAAAGGGAGAGATGATACGGGGGCTACGAGGAAGATGGACAAGAAAGGTACACAATGGGAAGTGGAGAAGCTGATTGAGCGGGCGTGCCAATATCATGGGTGGTAGAAGAGTGATACAGAGAGTACGAGGAGGGCGGGCGAGAAGATCGGGACGTAGACAAAATTGGGTGCTCCACACAGGGCAGGAACACCGCCAAAATTGTGGTCCGAAGAGCGGTCTCTCCCCGAACCAGAGAATATGGTACAATGGATACGTAGAAGATGGTGAAGAAGAGGGGAAACAAAGGACTTGGCGAAGAATGATTGAGCTCAAGCGCCAATATCACGACTCGATGCAATATGAAGAGATGTATGTATAAGAGAGGTAGAGAGACTCAAAAATAAAAAATGCATGACTCACACGGTGGGACCGACTACTCTAGGGATGAAAGAAAAATACAATGGATTCCAAGTCACAATCAAGACACAAGGCAAACCCCCAATTCACCTACTCAACACAGTGAAGACCATCAGGTGACGGTCATTTGTCTTTTTGATTTTATAGTTAGGTGAGATTACAAAAAATTGTACAATCACAGGAGGCTTAATAGGATTTGGGCTCTACTCCTTAGTGTGTACGTGAGCACTTTAAAACGCATCCAATGAGGGGGTTGCTCTCCCCAAGACAAGGAAGTCCATTATGTTTTATTTTTAGGTCAAATAGAGTTAGCAGTCCTGATTTTATTTAAGTTATCACTTTTTTGGGTATTTTCAATGCACGTGCCTATCGAGATTCCAATTTCCATTAAGCATCCTAGGTTGGCAAAATTAGAGGGAGAAGATCGGAAAAGCCATGCAAATCGGCAAACGATGATGCATGCTAAGTAAGAAGACTTACAGTGCCTCCCAGCTCTCTCCATGCGGGATGCATAACAGAATTTGAAACCTATGCTATATGCAGATGCGAACCGAAGAAATCGCCCTAGGTTCAGAAATTGCTATTATCGTGAAGCACCACAAGTCGCTCATTCACCTTTAGCCTCAAAAAGTCCGGTCTTGGCTCACCCCTCCTCTGTGCTCAACACACTTGAGCTTAGGAGAAAGCGCTTTGCGGGGCTCGCTGTGGCACAAAGGCTAAGAGATAAATGAGCGGCTGTTTAGAGTTTGATCTAGGTCCAAAGCGAACTATAGGTACATGCAAATATTGGTGTTTGGACCTAACTCTACGAGCAAGCAACTCCTAAGCTAAGGCTCCTTCACACACAAAATAATAAAAATAAAATAAAATAAAAGCGTCAAAAATCATCGAGGCCCCCTAGGGAACAATCCCTCGGGCACTGGACCTCGGGAGTCTCCGTGTACCTGTGAGAGTCATGTATTATTACATGTTTCTAAGTATCACTTTCTCACATGAACATACATGATAAAATGAAATAAAATAAAATGCATCAAAATAGAGGCTGTCTTCAAAAATTCTCCTTCTTCTGTCATGGATGCTCTCTCCTGTTGGCTTGGCAAAGAAGAGCCAACTCCACCTCGCTTGGATGCATAGGTCCTCCTAGGAGGTCCTCCTTCGCTCGGCGGTCCCTCGCATCACAGACAAAGAAAGGAGATGGTCAGAACAATCAATCAAATAGTGTTAAATAAAAATAAAAATCACACAAATAAATAAATGAAGGACATGAGCAAACACTTGAATAAATGAACAACTAAGCTCACAAAATCATACAAAATCCGTTGCCTCCTCGGCAACGGCGCCATTTGTTTACTCCGGAGATCGGTGGTCTTAAGTTCCTCGCAAGGCGTGAACTTAGTCGCTGAGTCGACCACACAAAATCCGGAATAAAACAACAATTAACCCACAGTAAATATATGCAATAAATATCCAAAAATGTGGAGTTAAAATTTATTATAACTCTACATGCAAATGTGTATAGGTGTAAGTACAGGTAGAGGTCGAACACTGGGAGGCGAAGGGAATGTATGTGTGTTGTGTAATTATTCAATCAATTGTTCATGTCCAATTATTGTTTTCGTGGGTTTTGGGTTTTTGTATTTTTTATATTTTTTTTTGTTTTTATATTTTTTATTTTGTTTTTATATTTTATATTTTTTTAATTATATTTTTAGTTATATAAATATAAATATTTAAATATATAAGATATATATATAAAGAGATGTATATATAAGAACAAAGAGAGAGGAATAATATAATATATATATATAAATACTTGAAATATGAATAGTTATAATTTTTTTAGCCTTCTAATATTTTTCTAATTTTTTTTATTTTTCTGAAATATTTCTAATTTTTATGTATTTTTAAATTCAAAAAATGTCCACAATATAGGACTAAATAATTAGCCGAATATAATTTGGGTTTTAAAAATATAAAAGAAACTCCAAAAATTCCCAAATTAATTTTAATACATTAATAATAATATATAGATAATTATAAAAGAGAAAAAAAATGTATTTTTGGGTTTTTTAAGGATTTTTCTATTTTTTTGTTGGATTTTGGAGCTTTCTGATTTTTTTAATTTTCTTTTTCATATTTTTAGGGTTTTTCAATTTCCGGACTCAATATATATATAATTATACCATATATGATTTTTTTGGAATTTTTCAAAAACATTTTCTAATTTTTTGTATTTTTCAATTTAAACAGTACAAAAATGGCTTCTATTTCATTTTTAATAATAGGAAAAATGCAAAAAATGTGAAATAAAATATGGGCGTAAACAAGCATGGCATGGAGCACCTATCCTAATTTTTGTGGATTTTTAGAAGCCATCTAGGTATTTTTTATAAATAGATAAAAGACACAAAAAATGATTAAGCCTGGCAGGGGTATTTTTGCAAATAAAATAAACTCCAGGGGCTTCAGTGCAAAAATACAACAGAAATAAACATTTATTTAAATTTTTAGAACTATTTTACAATATACAAAAACCGCCAGGGGTTACATGCAATTTTCACACGCCTCACGTGGGACTGCACGTGAGGCGCGGAAGGACCTAAATGCAATTTCAAGAAACACAGGGGTCCTACTGCAAAATTCTCAATTATTTTAAAACGTGCAAATTTAATTACAGCATTAAATATTAAATACAAAAAAGACGGGGGCTGGATATGCAAATTACCCCCACAAGGCGCGCGATCCAACGGTTTAGCGTTCTCCACTTGACACGTGTCGCCACCTCCTCGCCCGATGACGCTTCGCTGATGGTAGGCTGAGATTAGATCAGCCGCGTGATCTGACGGTGAATGCAGAGCTCCATCCAACGGCTGGGATCTGAACTGGGCTGGGACCACGATCGGACGGTGAAGGCGAAGGCACGAAGAACAGGGAAGAACTCCCCCTTCCCCGACCTTCGATCCGGTGCTGCTCTCTCGTCCGACGCTCCCTCGGGCATCTGATGGTCCAAATAGCTTTCTGGGGCTCGACTCTGTCGACTGGAGCACTCAGGGGAGCCGGAGGCTCACCGGAATGGTCCAGCGAGGTCGATGAAGATGGCGAGCTCCAGGTACCTGCAGAAGAATCGAATTGATCCCAACGGGGGTCCTTTGGCCTCCAGCAACTGCAAGAAAGCTCAACGCACAAAAACAAAGGACTGGAGGCCTTATTTGGGTCTAAATGAGCGAAAGGGGGTGCGGGGCGGTGATCTCCGACGAGAGGCGAAAGAGGAGATCTGATCTCCAGATCTGGTGGAGATCTGTGTGAACGGAGGATGCCTGGGGCGTAGGGAAATGAAGGGGTATAGAAATGGAGGTGAAAAGGTGGTCGGAACACGGCGAGGGCACTGTGAAAAGCTCGCCGGAGCAAAGCTCCGGCGAACTACGAATCGCCTAAATTACGCTAAGTCTAATTATTAAACGCTAATCTAAAGACAGAAATGAAATGTTAAAACCAAAAACTATATAAAACAAGTAAAAGCGCAGCTCTTATACCTGGGGGCTGCCAGGGAGCAGGGTGGCCGCCGGAGCGCCACCGCGACAAAACTTCCTCCATCTCCGGCCGAATCGAGGTGCTGGGAGGCGCCTCCTGTCACGAGGGCTTCGCCAGGAGCTCTCTCAAGCACAAAGAAGGGGGTGAAATTGGCCAAATTCGGTGGAGGAGGAGGGATGAGTTATTTATATACATTCCAAGGGACCCCCAGTAACCGGCGATTATTAAAGAATCGGTGGTATGTACAAGGGATCCAATAGGACAGCGAGAATCTTGGATGATCAGGGAACAAAATCCGTGAAGGATTCGAGGGTGATGGATGAAAGGGACGCCCAGTAAAAAGGCATGAAAATAGGGGAAAAGACAGTTCACGTCAGGTCAGACGCCTGGGGGCGCAGTTGACCGAGCGGTCAACAAACGCCAGGACCTGATTGGTCCACGTCAACCAGAAATTGACTGATTTATTTAACGTATTAAATGGATTAATTAGGTTTTATTTATAAAATAAAAAATGTTTATAAATTAATATAGTATTTATTTATGATTTTTATTTATTTTTTTGAAGTATTTTATTACGGTTTTTTTAAATAATGTATTTATAAGTATATTTATATTCATTTATTTTTTTGTTTATTTTATTATTTTATTTTATTTTCTTATTTTATAAATTTATAACTTATTTTTGTGAGTATAAATATATTTTTATTTAATTTTTATGAGTTTATTTATATTTTTAGATAAATGTGTTTGTGTATATGTAAGTATACTTATAGGTATTTTACCTATATATTATGTATATTTTATTTATTTAATGGATTTTATGTGTTTTTATTATGGAGTTGTATTTTTAATAAGATATAAATAATATATACATTATTACAAAAATATAAATGAATAAAGAATCAAAGAATAAAAATCCCTTTTATTTATATACATTCTTAACATAGGTATTTTGCCTATGTGATACATAGACTTATTTTATTTCACAAATTCTTTTTAGTTTTCTTTTAATCTCAATATGTACATGTAGTATATACATTATTTACAAAATTCTAAAAATATGAATTTATAAAAATAATGATTATTGAATAAAATGAATATTGTAATCAGGTATTATGTACAAGAAGGGCTAAAAACCTAACTTCCACAGATGGACTCTAAAAATCATGAAACCAATTTTATAAAATAGTTCTTGGAATGCTATATACAATTAAAGGTGAGTTTGGGTGATTTGGAGTTTTTATTTGCAAGATATGGGTCTGTGAAGTTGAGATTTTTGCTTTTTATTTTGTGTATAAAATGTACACTGAGTCTTATTTTTATACAAACTCAATTTTGTAATTTTATTTACATTATTATCTACAACTTTCATGTACAAAGTTTCTCTATTTGATGAATAAATAATTATATACAAAATAGGTGTCAAAAATGCATAAATGGATGAATAAATAAATGAGGTATTTATTGTACTCTTGGCCCTTATCTCCCCCTACTTTATTCCTTGTCGACCAATTCCATGTTGGCCTTGGTCTCGGGGTTAGGGTCATAAAATATTTGCAATATTTTATTCCTTTTTCTTTTCTTCTCTTTATTCTATAATTTTGGCATTAAAAACCTTATTTAATGTACAATAAATACAAGAAACAATGAATGCTATTATATACAAATTAATGCTATTTACATGCATTTGCTGGGGTTTTTAAGGCCAAAATGATAGAATAAAGGTGATGAAAGGGAGATTCATCAGCGTCGAACTAGACTGAGGGACAATGATTCGATCAATTGGGCTAACCGACTTCATGAGCAGGTACTTCAGTGGAATCGGAGACGACAAACAGTTGTGATGGAGTTAGCATCGATAGAAAATTATGAACAACGGGTAGATACATGCAATGGTATTGGAAAATTACCTGACGTTAGATTCAGACATCAATCCCTACACCACGGCTTGCATACGAGCCTTACGCTCCCAGATACAGGTTTGGGGTATGAGTTTTATCTTCACTCACTGGGTAGTTAAGTTTGTCTCATATAGGAATACTATGTGATGATTTTTATATCAGAGGTACAAAGCATATATGAAGCACGTGGGATTCTTGAGTACTACGAACGCAGCTCAGAGTTGCAGAATGTTATAGATTTACTAGACTCGGCATTGCATACTTTTGGATTGACAGATCCAATATCACGGTACCATCCATGGTACTCTTATTCCAATGAGCCATCAGCAGTCCCTTTCTTCTCCACAACTTACGCAGTTGTTGGACCCATCACAACTGTTGGTACTCATGATGCCGAGGCAAGACCATCTCAGGGAAGGCCTACAATAGAGACTCAGCTTACTCGACCATCACATGCTGATGACTTTTGGGGTCTAACCTCCCCCCCCCCTCTACGCAGACAGTCTCGCAGTGCTTAACCAGCCATATTATTCCTCCTCGGCCTACTGTTGGTTTTTCATACTATGCGAGCCAAGATCATCTACCTCCATTCCGTAGTATACATTCGTCGTGGTCGGATCCGATGTATCCACACCAGCAGCAGCATGGTCCTCACCAACATCCATTGCAGCATCAACAACAATCTCCACAACTTGATAGAACAACTTCAGTTAGAGAACAAACAGGGGAGACAAGTGTGGAGAGTGGAAGTACCTCTAGTGGAGGTAGCAAAGATCGTAGGGCTAGATTATAAAGAATATTCCGTAGGGCACGACAAATGATTGACTAAAGTATAAATGTATCCTCGGTAATATTTTCCTGATGAATGTAATTAAGTTCTTCATATTAATGTGATGTTTTATTTAGTTTTTTCTGTTATCACTTGTTTCCTGATGAAATTTCGGGTAAGTGGCTGCTATAATGCAATTGATGTTTTTTTTAAAGGAGCTTAAATATTTTCAACATATATAATTTCATATGCAATTGTATTCGTGCATGTTATGGCAAAAAATCGCTTCACGGTACGTAAGTCGGTGCAGCCACCCCCACACAATCGAATCTTGGCAGTACGTCTACCATCCACTACAAATAGATCTCATGGGGCAGCAGCCGCTCCACCACAGTCATCGCGGCGACCACTTTCTGCAACACCATTGGCACCAGACTTTGTGCATCAGTCACCTCCCTTGTCTAGGCCATCTGAGGCCCCTATAGAGTACCCCTTGGAGAAGGAGTGATTGCTGGATCGACCAGTGCAGTCGGCGGAGTCTCCATTCACTGACTACTAGCCTCAGTCCATGACCCCTGCTATGGTCGATAGTTCACAGAGAAAGACTTCTCCTCACACTGATATATGTGATGAGGAGGAAGATATTTATGCCGACTTAGTGGATCTGCATTACACCATTGCACTAAAATATGCTTGTCTGAGCGTATTACGCGGGAAGCACGTTTATAGGCAATGAATGCGACATAATTATAAAGTGATGTAATGTTGGAAGTAATTGGGTGTAATGGTGCTGCATGTTTAGTTGTAATGAATATGATGAATTATATGCTTCTTGATGATGTTTAATTAGAAGTTATATGTTGATTTTTGTCGATGATGTTATCTGTTTCAGTATATATGGATGTCGTATCTCTTTCGGGAAAAAATATTTATCTGAGATACTATTTAATTCCATCAGAAATTAAAAATATCCACAGTTGTATTGTATGCTTAATAATAAAGAAATAGGCAAAAAAAATTACATTAAAAGTTGTACAAATATATGAACGGTTTAAACCCAAATTTACAATTTTATAAAAAAATTTTAATATGTTAAAATATTTTAAATTTATACATTATAAATGTATATATTATAAAATTGTATACATTATTATAAAATTGTATACATTATAATTTAAGTCGGAATAGAAATGGTAATTAGGGTAGACTCATACTGTGTTTGGTGGATTGGCGGGCAAATATCATCCATTGGTGTTCCATTCATCGATTGGCAAACCGATCGCCGATCGACGAATGGAATGTCAATCGATGCTCAGGACGGAAAAAAATAAAGTCATGCCCTGGCGGGTCATTTGCTCGTGGAACATGCCCTGTCGGGGAAAATTCTCTTTAGAATATCCGGGTCCAGTGGAAGTGGTATCCAAGATGTCTTAACCGGTATCCCATCCACAAAAATCAATGTGGAATAGCGGGCACCCGTTAGGTTCTTTATTGGAAACTTTCACTAGCCTTCTTAATTCAAAAGGATGCAAAAAGGTTATATATTAATATAAAAATAGTTGTTATGTTGTTTATAGCTATTTTATAATAGAAATATAGTTATGAATATATAATCGATGAATACGAAAAATATGTTATACTAAAAATGAATAAGAAATTAATCGAATCTGATACAGTGTATTAAAAAAATATAAATTGATTGTCTTAAATTTACTTTTATTAAATGCTTGCAAAAAACAATATATCCTTATCTATTTTAGAATGCATACAGGTACATATACCAGGATATAAATAAACAAATACAGTATTAAATCAGACTTAAGCCCAAACATCCATGGACGTAAAAAGTTCTACCATGGAAATCATTAGCAATGTTTTAATTCCTCATTCATATATAAATAATAATTAGCACTGTGATAAAATTATATGATAATGCCAAATCAATCAACCAATCTAATAAATGAATCCATAAATGTGTGGTGACAAAAGCATCATGTCATGGGTTTCAACATTGATGGTGAAGTTTATGGGAAAATATAATTATCAATTTGTAATTTATTAGTAATTTATTTAATGTATAATTAATTTCCACTTAATGGAGGTGGTATTACAGTCGGTTCTCTTTACCACTAGAAATGAAATGAGTACACATTAAAATTGAATGTCCATTGGAATGGGTCGAAATGGGCCACTATTAAATGAAATGGAACAACACCTAAAAATATCACTTCAATGGCATTCTTCACAATCGCATCTTAATTCTTAGCCCGGGGAGATCCTCGGTATCTATATTCTCTTTTTTTACTTGACTACCACCTATAGATCTTATCTATATATCTACTTGCACGTTTAGCTTCAAGATGGTGTTACCGTATAAACTCTAGCATTCATGCATTCATATCTTAGCGAGATATGTACTATAATTCATGCCTATTTATTTTTGTATTACGTATGTATCTCCATCACATCTTTGGCATTTACTAAAACTATTGGATATTATGTAAATGACATGCTCGATTTAATGGCAAATTATTCTTATAATTATATATAAATTGATGATCATGATAATTTGTGGGACCATTTTTTGATTGGAAGAGAGTCCACGGGTACCCACCGATACATATAATCCATTCAAATGAACCAGACACCCATTATATATGGGTACTTATTGGAACGGGTCAGGTGGACCGTGACCCAGTAACGATAGGTCAGGGCGGGTCAACGAAGAAACAAGCTGAGTACCTGTCCCATGAACACCCTTAATATAAAAGTATGGCCGATCATGAAACTAAGCCTAGGTGTGGCAGATGCTTGACCATGGAGGTGATCGCAAGAGAGATCATGACACATGCATTAGTGACGAATTAATTGCTTGATCTTTAAACTCTAATAGAGTGATTGGGATTTTAAGTTAGAATGTTGTTGTTATACGATTTGGGTACCTATTGAAATGGGTCAGGTGGACCTGTGACCAGTAACGATGGGTCAGGGCGAGTCAATGAAGGAGCGGGTTGAGTACATTGATGAATACTCGTTCATCACTCTTTATTCTTATATTTTAGCTACAAAAACCTTTGCAAATACATGTAGATATGTGTAAATACAAATAATTATCAAAAGCATGCATTGTGTAAAAACCTATAATTAGCATGTTTTTGTGCAAAAATAAAAGAATAAAGATTAAAAAGAAAAAGAGGGAAATATTTAGAATAAATATTGAGCAACCTAACCCAAGGGAGGCCTCAGCATGGGCCTGACCGCATAAAAGCCAAAGTAGAGGGAGATAGGGGCTCATGAGTGTAAATATTTATGTAAATAAAATAAAAAAATATCTTCCTCACCAAAAATATGCTTGTAAATACTTGTATATATTTATAAAATATAAAAACAAAAGAAAAAGTTAAAAATAAAAAAGAATTAAAATACCCCTTTCATCATGTACATAAACCACTTCTATGTATTTATTTAACCTTGTAAATAAATAAAATTAATTTTCAAACTTTTTGTAAATATTCCATGTTTTATAATATAAATAAATAAAAACAAGTAAAATCAAAACAAAATAAAAATAGCAAAATTAAAAACACAAAAATACATTGTACATACACCATGTATATAGATGTATATATATATTTATTTTACCTATGTATATAAATAATAAAAATAAAATAAGAATATCTTTTTATTCCTTATTTTATAATGAAAATAAATAAAATATAAAATAAGGATAAAATGGTATAAAAATAATAATTAAAAATCAAAAATCAAAACCCTATATATTGTATATATACCTATGTATAGTACTATATTGTATATAGCTTATTTTTATTTCGAAAAAATTATTAAAAATCACCAAAAAATAGAAAAAAAATAAAATAAAAATCTTTCATGTTTTAAGTTTTTGCTGAATCAGGCCCTAGCTACCCTTAATTTTCACTTCAAAATTCAGCCACGTGGCCTGATTCTATTGGGTCCTGGGGATGTTGACCGCCCGGTCAACTACCCCCCCCCCAGGACCACTTTGCACGGTCCTTAGCGGGTCCCCTGATTTCTCAGATTTTTCCCCGCTAAACCCGAATGCCTATCACCTAAATCCCGGGTCCGAATCCTTAACCTCGCATCCGACATCCTCGCCGGAGCCGCATCCTCGGGATCCGCGCGCTCTAGAGCTTGCCCGGACCTATCTTAGATGGACCCCTAGCCATATAAAGCTGTAGCTCCGCCACCTGATTGCTCCATCTTTGGCCATTCGCCTCCTTCACCTGTGAGCTCCAGAGAGACCGCGAGAGTGATAGCTTGCGCCTCGACCTGTCGCAGCGAGGAGAGGAGGAGGACCCATCGATCCGGCGAGCACAGCCGCCGCAGCTCCGCCACCGGCGTGAGCTCCGAGCCTCGGAGCGAGACGATCCTTGAGGCGACGACCAGGAGCTTCCCCAGCTCCTCCCAGTCTCTCCGACCACCCAGGTAGCCCCGATAGCCTATCCTTTTCGCTGATTTCCATTTACGCCCAAATCGCGCCGCCGCCGTCTATCTCTGATTCCGACCACTCCACTACCCATTTCGATCATCGGAGTCGACCATCGCATTCGCCTCCCTCCGACGCACCTTCTTCACCCTTCCACTCAACCCAGCTCGCACAAGAGCTGGGAACCGAGCTCCTCCGTCCACCACCCTCGTCGGAGCTCGCCGTTCCGACCCACGAGCCACCTTCGCCTCGCCTAACCGGGTCGAGGCAATTTGCCCTCGACCCGTGAGTCTTCTGGTTCACTTTTCAGGTCGAAACGAAGGCCATCTGAGGCCCTTCGTCATCCAGCCAGGAGGCCCAGCTCCGTCGACCTCGCCCGAGCTCCTCGGAGCTCGGCTCGATCATCGGAGCATTCCGACAGACGCGGGAGCACACCATCTTTCTTCTCCGACCATCAGAGTGCTCCCAGGAGGTCAGCTGCGCTTGCACGAGGCCGGCGAGTCTCGCCGGGGACCTGTTCTTCCAGCATCCTCCATTGCCGTCAGATCGACCTCGACGCTCCAGATTACATCACGTCCGTCCGTTCGTGGAGCTGCAGCTACCGCCAGATCTTCGAGGATCGATCTGGACCGTCCGAGGCTAGCGGGTTAGCCATCAGCGCCTGACACCGTCCTATGCACCACGTGGACTAGCCCCAGCCATTGGATCATCCCGAGGAGGGCAGCATTGGACCCCCAGTCACTCTTGACCGCTCGATCAGACACGTGGCGTCCATCCAGCCGCTCCGAGTAATAAAGGGTAATTTACCCTTAGGCCCTCCTTCTTCTTTTATTTCATTTTAGTCCTGTAAATATTAAAGTTAGTTGTTTAGTTTTAGGTTTATTTGCATCGTGGACCCTGTACTTTATTTTATTTGCTCATATACCCCTGTGCGTTGTATGCCACGTGCTTCGTCACGTGTTTATCTGGTTTATTTGCAATAGAGACCCCTGTAGTTCTGGTTGTTCCTGATTGAATGAAAAGTTTTATTTATTTGCATTTATACCCCTGTGCGTGATCTATTTGAGCATGTGCGTTATATTTTGGGTGTTTTGCAGATAAGCCCCTGGACTTTTGGTACGTGTTACCAATAAGTCCTAGGGACTTATTTTTATTACATTTGGGTCCCTGAGTGCCCCAGGCACGTGCGTGGCGCGTGTTTTGCTGGGTATTTTGCACCAGACCCCCCAGAACTTTGGGTATTTGCACTTTGGTCCATGTGCATTGTACCCTCTCTTTATTTTTGATTAAAATAGCAAAACACCTCCAAATCCAACGAAAATTGGACACATGGCTCCTGCCATGGTGTAAAATTTTCGTAGATTTTTTAGGACATTTTTTATTTCATTTGATATTTTTAAAAATTCAAAAACCTTTAATTTTGCTACTATCTAACTTTAAAATTCACAAAAAAATATTAAATAGTGTCTAAAAATTACAAAAAAATGCATGTTGTGTGTTTTGTTGTGTTTGATTTTCTAGCCAATTTTGGCTATTTTTCATTGTCTAAAACAACTAAAAACTTAAAAACACTCAAAAACTTATAAAAATTCTAGTAATTAAATTAAAAACCCAAAAATAATAAAATTGGTACCCAAATTTTCCTTGTTTAATTCTCTTTACAGGAAAATTACTCCCAGTTCATTTGGGGGCTTTAGATATTTTATCTAGCCCTTTTGAGCTCGGCTGGACAGTACCCTTTATTTCATTCACTGTTTGATTTTTATAAAATTAAATAAACGTCAGAAAATTCTCAAAAATTCACAAAAATACTAAAAAATTATAAAACACATAAAAACATTTTTGTTTGAATTTTTGTTTGATTTTTAGTGCTTTAAATAATTTGTTGAAGTGTGCTTTTCTTTGTTTTTCTTAATTTCTTAATCACTAAAAAATCCAAAAAAATATAAAAATAATTAAAAACCACTAAAAATGCTTTGTTCTTTTATTTTATTCCTTTTTACTACTTCGTAGGCCCTCAGGCCAACCCGTGCTCCTTGAGTTCGACCCTGGGTGCTATACCAGGTTAATCCAATAGCAGGACCGCTGTTTTGAGTTTTGACCGATTTTATCTATTCTGAGTGGTTCATTTTTCTTGATTGACAAATCTGAGTGACCGAGGTCGCAACGACCATTTTTGTACCTTTACCTTAGTCGCTCGGATTTTCGTGTCATCAGAATGGCGCCGTTGTCGGAGAGCACGGCTTAGTAGTTTTCTTTTTCTTTTCGTTTTTGTTTTCGCGGCTCTTTCGAAGCTCGCGGCTTTTTCGCAGCTTTTGTCTATATTTTATTTTTGTTTTATTTTGTTTTATTTTCTTTTTCTTTTATTTTTATTTTTGTTTTATTTTGAGTGTTTATTTTATTTTGCATTTTTGCACATATACCCTTAGTTCCATTTTCATTTATTTCCCTTATTTGATTATTTATTTTGGGTCTGACCATTCTTCTCTTTCTTGCGAGGGCCCGAGGACCGAGGCGGCTGATTTCGAGAAGCCGACGCAACCGCGGGATTCAGAGGCGGCTCTTTTCTTTGCGGGGCTGCAGGAGAGAGTGAGAGAGAGTTGAGTGGGAGAGGATTTTTCTTTTATTTCATTATTATTGTAATAATACAGGGGCTCTCAGAGACTGAACTTGGACTGTGATTGGACTTAGCGGGTCTGTTTCACCGAGCACCGGTGTGCTCGGGGGACCCTTAGGATTTTTGCGGCTTTTTCGCGGCTTTGTTTTATTTTTATTTTTTACTGCCTTTTCCGGTGTTTACGCGGTTTTCATCGAGCCCCTAGACTTAGGAATTTCTCTTGCTTGTGCCGTAATTAGTAGGATCCCCACACCTAATTGCTTGCCTATTCCTATAGAATGCTAATTGGACCTACTAAAAATCATTAATAAAAATAACTGACTCATCTCCTTCGTAGCCTACATGCCGCAGCCCGTCCTGTAAAGCGCTTTCTCCTACCCCCGATTTGTCGGACAGAGGAGGGACGGGCCAAGACCGGACTCTTTGGCTTGGAGGTCGGTGACCGGTTAGACGGTTCTGCGATAGAAATTGCTCGTCTAGGACTCAGTTTTTCCCGTTGCATCATTTAGGTAGTTTACTTTCCAGTCTTTAAATTCTGCGCGGATCACTTGCATGTAGAGTGCTGGAGACAAGGTACGAATTTCTTACTCAGCATGCATCATTGATTTCATCGCGCATCGGCTTTTTCGTCTTCTCCCCCCTGTTTTGGATTAAATAACCAGGAAAACCGAAAAATTCGTTAGGCCGTTTATTTTTATTTGAAAAATATTAAAAAGAAAAACCATAAAATTGGGACTGGTTAACACTATTGATCTTAAAAGACGCTCACCCTAAAAATTTTGTCTTGGGGAGAGCAACCCCCTCATTGTATGGTTTGGATGCGCGAGAGAGTGACCCGCACCCTATGTAGAGCCCTCCGGTGCTAGTCCCGACTGATTACCGACTCTTCCGTGCGGGCCAGTCGGTTGGGGTAGCATCGGGTATCCTAACAGGTCACGTAAGCGCTATGATATTTTGTGTGTTCACCTAATAAAATTGACAAGATAATTTGACCGAACTTTCACGGTCTTCAGCTCGCGTCGCGTTGGTGAACCGGGGGTTTGTTTTGTGATCATAGTTTCTCCAGATCTCATCCGCCTTACTCGCCAGATCAAGATGATGGGTAGACGCTCTCTTAGGCAGCCTCTGGCTGCACCACTTTCGGGCACGTCTACCCAATCATCTAGGTTGGCCCGCGAGAGCGAAGACCAGCTCTCCGAGCCCGAGTACGACTCCGCCCTGTTCCCCCTCGACCCCCTTTCTTTCAGACCTGAGAGACATGAGCCCGAGGAGATATTGATGGATTTGACAGCACCTGAGTTGGGCTCATTTGATTTTGCAGACGTCATGGCCGGTAGTTCTGAGGATCGCTCCTGTCAGCCTGAGCACTTCGTACTGGATCAGGGAGCGATCAACTCCACCCTGATCGCCTCGTTGGAGACCGTTCAGCAGCAACTGAGGGATCAGGGAGCATTTATGCTCGACATGAGGAGAGAGATGGAGCAGATGCGAGCAGAGAGAGCAGAGCGAGAGCAGAGGAGAGAGGGACCGAGGATCCAGATAATGCGGATGCAACAGCCGCAGCAGCAGCCGTTGCAGCAGCGGCAGCCGCCGCAGGAGCGGCCGGAGGACCACCGAGACCGATGCGGGAGTTACATAACCCCGGATCGACGCTGACACACCACTGGGTAGTACTTCCAGCGATCGTGGGGGACTTCAAGTTCCCCCCGAACACTTTGCAGCTACTCCCCCGCTTCCACGGACTCGCGACAGAGGAGCCCCATCTCCACCTCCAGGAGTTCTTGATGATATGCAGCATTGTCCACGACCGTCAGGTGGACCAGGACACGATCAGGATGATCGCCTTCCCCTTCTCCTTAGCAGATAGAGCAGCCACCTGGCTAAAGCATTTGGGGAGGTTTGTTTACACCTGGGAGCAGCTCCGCACCGAGTACTTGAACAAGTACTATCCACTCGGGCGGACGAATGCAGCGAGGGCCCTGATCAGCAACTTCTCCATGCTCCCCAACGAGCAGTTTCACGAGGCATGGGAGAGGTTCCGAGAGCTCACAGACAGATGCCCGCACCACGACATTTCCAAGCCGAACCTAGTTCAGAGCTTCTTCAGCGGGTTGACACCAGAGCTCCAGGGTCTGGTGAACGCTTCTTGCGGCGGGTCCTATTTCGCCAAGGACCACGACCAGGTCTGGGCCATTTACGAGGAGATGGCCGAGAATTACATGGTGATGTCCCAGACCCGGTTGTACACACAGAGACCCCAGCAGCAGCCAGGACCCGTGCAGTACCAGCGGATAGCACGGGTCGATGTCGGTCCATCCAGCTCGCCCGCTGTCGCAGCAGCACAGGCAAAGTCGTCCGCTGCGGACATGGGTATCATCAGTGAGAAGTTGGACCGCATGGAGCTGATAGAGAAGAAGCAGTGCCAGAGCATCACGCAGATGGAGCAGATGGCACAGACTCTGAGCGACATGAAGACCCAGCTCTTGTGTCTCCAGGAGGCACAGACGGCTTCACAGCCCCGTCTTCAGTCGCGAGGCGACTCCGGCAGCAACAGCAGCTCGTCCCAGCGCTCCAGCTCCCTACAGCAGCCTAGACAGGTTCATCTTGTACAGGCAGAGCCGTACCAGCAGCCGCAGCCCACCTACCAGTCCCCACCATCTCCAGACATGCAGATGGTGGTCTGTCAGCCGGATCAGCCTCTGGCAGTACTCCCGCCAGCCCCCTATGATGCAGAGCCGTTGATGGATGTCAACGGGATTTGGTATGACCGCCCCCAGCCTGGGATCCGACGAGACCATCCCGGATTCAGGTGGGGGAGCGGAGGTGCCCAGCCCCAACAACAGTCATCCGGTCAGGGAGGGCAGTATGGCCAGCAGAGAGATCACCAGCCGCAGCAGCAGCCCCCAGCATACCAGTCACACCAGCCTTCGTCCTTCGTTCCTCGTCCCTATAAGCAGCAGGGACAGTCTTGGATACGTGAGCAGCAGGCTCACCCATCATACCAGCAGCATCCCTCCTCCTACCCCTCTCAGCAGCACCACCAGCAGTTCCAGCAGCCTCAGCACCAGAGAGGCTACCCGTCGGGCTCCCATGAGAGCCCCGCCTTGGATGACATCGCCCGCCTCCTCACGGATCAACAGGCTACATTCAGACGGGAGATGGACGAGTTCCGCCAGGAGATGCGGGACCTTGTGAGAGGGAAGGCCGCGATTCCTGCACAGATCGAGCCGAATACGAACAACCTCAAGAGGAAGTCTGAGCAGGTAGTACACACTGAGCTTGCCACTCCTAGTGACCCATTTGATGATATGTCTTCGGATCTATTTGATGCTGATTTTGTTACACTTAGGAGAGGTAGAGCACCAACATGCGGCGCCTCATCTGAGCGACGACGCGAGGATCCACCTAGGGCGCCAGATGAGGAGGAGGAGAGCGGTACTGATGCCACACACGATGATGAAGGTGGTACTGACGCCACCAAGGATGCTGATTCTACCGGCGGTACTGAGGCCGCCGCTTCACCAGTTCGAGGAGGTGGTGCTGATGCCACCAGAGTAGCCGAGCCAGCCCACGGTACTGAGGCCGCGAGACGTCCAGTTACAGAGCCATCCAGAGGTGGTACTGAGGCCACCGGTGTTTGTTTTGATAGAGATGTTGTCTTTCCTCGTGTTGATGTATCTCCAAACACTGTTGTGAATAAAGGAAAAGGTTTAGTTTCTTCTGGTCCCACTGTGGTGCTTGATGTATGTGCAGATCCGGCCGTCGAGCCGTCTAGGCCTTTTCCTAGTCCTTCATCTGCGAAGGACCCTGTGATCCCCTTCCCTAGAGCCCTTCAGATGGGGAAGGGGAAGAAAAAAGAAAAAGACCCAAAAAAGAGAGAGCAGGAGGAGTTCAGCCAGAGCATGATCGACAGATTTCACATCCAGCTGATCCTCCAGGAGGCTTTGCAGCACATCCCCCTTCTTCAGCGATCTTTGAGAGACAGGACCACAGTCAGGAGGAGGAGGAGGAACCACACTTCAGAGATTCATGTGCTGACGAAAGCCACGTGTTTTGCGATCCAGAACCGTCTGCCGGCCAAGAGGCAAGATTCAGGGGCCCCGTATGTCAGATGTCAGATTAGTGAGCAGAGGTTCGACCGTACTCTATTGGATAGCGGATCGTCTATCAACCTTCTTCCGGCAGCCCTTCTCGATCGCTTTGAGTTGGGCACTCTTCGACAGAGCATGACAGTCCTTCAGTTTGCTGATCGATCTGTCAAGAGGCCGAAGGGGTTGTTGCGAGACGTTGTCGTCACGATTCAGGGCCTGAAATTCCCCGTGGACTTCGTAGTGTTGGACATGGAGATCCCTGATTCAGTGGCCGATACCCCCATCATCCTTGGACGTCCGTTCTTGGCCACAGCCAAGGCGGTGACTGATCATGATAGCGGGAAGGTATACTTTCGTGTAGAGGGCGAGAGTATACAAATAGAGACGGTCGAGGACTACAGAGCGAGAGAGAGAGCACGCTCAAAGGCTAGCACAGATTCAGAGCAGCTGACAGACACAGAGCCAGACATCCACCAGGACTGTGATTTTGTGATCACAGACGACGAGGCAGTATGGGCAGATCCTGCAGCACAGGCCATCCTCTCATTTTCAGATACAGCTGATGCCGAGATGATAGCAGAGGAAAGTCTGGAGAGCACAGCCCTGGTTCAGGATACCACAGAGGCAGCAGAGCCGGTCCTTGATCGCGACACGATTTTTGGTGATGGTGGTGCTGAGGCCACCTTGCTTTACGGTGGTACTGATGCCACCTTGTTTGATGCAGATCCCTCGGATTCAGAGTCTGATTGGGCAGATTGTGATGATCAGATGCCAGACTTGAGTCCACCTGAGCCTACAGATGAGGAGGAGGTAGATGCAGAGCAGATCAGAGACAGCACAGTTGAGCAGCCTTCTCCAGATCCAGTTTGCGAGAGTTCGCTTTCTTTCTCCCAGGCAGATTTGGCAGACTTAGCAGCATTGACACATTTCCTTCTGCATCCAGATTTGCCAGCACCCAGCTGTCCAGAGCTGAAGCCGCTCCCTACTTCGCTGAAGTATCGGTTCCTTGCGGGTAAGCCTGAGATGTACCCAGTCATCATCTCCGCCGATCTGACTGGAGAGCAGGAATTCCGTTTGATGGGGGTTCTTGAAAAGAACCGCAAGGCAATCGGATGGAGCGTAGCAGATCTCCATGGGATTAGTCCATCAGTGTGCTCCCACCATATCTATCTCGAGGAGGGGGCGAAGCCGTCGCGTGAGTTCCAGCGGCGACTGAACCCCAACCTGAGAGAGGTCGTAATGAAGGAAATATCAAAATGGTGGAGTGCAGATTTTATTTATCCCATTTCCGACTCCAAGTGGGTCAGCCCCTTGCATGTGGTGCCCAAGAAGACGGGCATCACGACTGTGATCAGTGAGTCGGGAGAGGAGATAGCTACACGAGTACCCACCTCTTGGAGGGTCTGTGTTGACTACAGGAGACTCAACC
The DNA here is from genome assembly GCA_037367405.1 of Ottelia alismoides. Lineage (NCBI taxonomy): Eukaryota > Viridiplantae > Streptophyta > Magnoliopsida > Alismatales > Hydrocharitaceae > Ottelia > Ottelia alismoides. Next base: position 564,251 of record JAZKJV010001324.1, on the reverse strand, counting down.
AGGCCACCAAGAAGGACCATTTCCCCCTGCCTTTTATTGACCAGATCATTGAGAGACTGGCAGGGAAGAGCCATTATTGCTTCCTGGATGGGTACTCGGGCTACAACCAGGTGGCCATCGCTCCTGAGGATCAGGAGAAGACCACCTTTACCTGTCCCTTTGGTACATATGCCTTTCGACGCATGCTATTTGGGCTATGCAATGCCCCTGCGATTTTTCAGAGGTGCATGCTGTCGATATTTTCGGACATGGTAGGGGAGTGTTTGGAGGTCTTCATGGACGATTTCTCGGTCTACGGCGACGGATTCGACTCCTGTCTTGACTGCCTAGACCGAGTACTCCAGCGATGTGTTGAGTTCCATTTGGTTATATCTTGGGAGAAGAGTCACTTCATGGTGACTCAAGGGACGGTGCTTGGCCACATCATCTCCAACAGGGGCATGGAGGTTGATCCGACCAATGTGGATGTCATTAGAAAACTCGCACCGCCGTCCAATTTGAGGCAGCTACGGTCATTCCTGGGGCACGTTGGATTTTATAGGAGATTTATTCAGGATTTCAGCAGGATTGCCCGGCCGTTGACTGACCTCTTGACGAAAGACACCGAGTTCCTTGTCGATGACAAGTGTCTTTCGTCCTTCGCGACTCTGCAGCAGTGTGTTATTGAGGCTCCTGTCCTCCAGCCGCCTGATTGGTCTCTCCCATTCGAGATCATGACGGACGCCTCCGATTTTGCCGTAGGGGCAGTGCTGGGATAGAGGAGGGATGGAGCTCCATTTGCCATTCACTACGCTAGCCGCACATTGGATTCCGCCCAGCGGAATTACACGGTCACAGAGAAGGAGATGCTAGCCGTAGTATTTGCCCTGGATAAGTTTCGATCGTATATCATTAGATCTAGAGTGACTCTGTACACCGATCACACCGCCATCAGGTACCTCATGGCAAAGAAGGATGCCAAGGCCAGATTGACTAGATGGATCCTTCTACTCCAGGAGTTCGATATTGAGATCAAGGATAAGCCTGGAGTCAAGAATGTGGTGGCGGATCATCTCTCCCGTTTAGAGCAGCCTGAGGAGTCTGAGCAGATTGATCCTATTCGAGATACCTTCCCAGATGAGGCGATCCTTGCTATCGCCTCACTCCCATGGTACGCCGATATTGTGAACTTTCTCGTTGCTGGGAAAGTTCCACAAGATTGGCCCAGGCAGAGGCTTGAGACCTTCCTCGCGAAGGCCAAGTCCTACCATTGGGAGGATCCCATCCTTTACCACGAAGGAGGGGATAGCGTCTGGCGTCGGTGTATTCCTCAGGAGGAACACCATAGCGTCCTCACGTACTGCCACAAGCTTGAGGCAGGAGGACATCATTCTGGGAGGAGAACGGCACAGAAGGTGCTCCAATCCGGCTTGTGGTGGCCTACCCTCTTCAAGGACTCTGATGAGTTCGTGAAGAGGTGTACTGACTGTCAGAGGATGGGCACTTGTGGACAGCGTGATATGATGCCGATGCAGCCCATTCACTTCTGTGAGGTTTTTGACGCATGGGGCATCGATTTCATGGGTCCATTCCCTAAGAGTCAGGGATTCGAGTACATTCTGTTGGCCGCGGACTATGTTAGTCGTTGGGTGGAGGCTATCCCCGCCCGAGCCGCTGATGCGAGGACAGTTTGCAGATTTTTGAGGAAGCATATCATCACGTGGTTCGGGGTTCCACGAGTTCTGATTTCTGATGGGGGATCTCACTTCATCAACGACCAGGTGAAGGCACTTGCTAGCGAGTTCGGCATAGATCATCGTGTTGCTACACCTTACCATCCACAGACGAATGGTCTAGCCGAGGTGTCGAATAGGGAGATTAAGACTATCCTGCAGAAAATCGTCCGCCCTGACCGAAAGGATTGGTCACAGCTTTTGGACTCGGTCTTGTGGGCATATAGGACGTCTTTCAAGACTCCATTGGGCACATCTCCCTTTCGCCTCATATATGGAAAGCCGTGCCATTTACCTGTTGAGCTGAGGCACAAGTCACTTTGGGCAGTCACAGATATTCTTATGGATCCAGATGGTATGGGAGACCAGAGGAGGGCAGAGTTAGCAGCCCTGGAGGAGCTTAGAGATACAGCATTCTCAAACAGCCTACATTATAAGGAGAAAGTGAAGGAGTGGCATGATTCTCATATCAGCCAAAAGCATTTTGAGATTGGACAGAGAGTATGGCTGTTTGATGCGAGGCTACGTTTATTTCCAGGGAAGATACAGAGCAAATGGAAGGGACCCTACTCGGTCAGAAAGGTACACGACAACAGTAGCATTGACATATCTGAGTTGTCCTCTGAGAGTACCTTTCGAGTGAGCGGCCAGCGGCTCAAGCCATTTCTAGATCATGAGCCGTGGGTCGCTGATCTTGCCCCTATTCATTTTGCATGAGATGTGGTCTTTGACTCACATCTAATGCATCTCACGCATGAGTTTCATTGATCTTCCGCCTTGTATAGATCCAGATGTCCATATCACTACATTCTTTAGTCCCACATCCCTTTCTTCATCTTGTGATTATGCTACACTTAGGGTGCACTTTACCCTAAGTATAGGGGGGATGTGAGACCGTTTGGGTATTTCTTTTGCTTCTGCCTACCCCTGTTTTGCTGCCTATACTTAGGGATATTTCACCCTAAGTATAGGGGGGTAGGCCATGTATATTCTCCACTCGGTTTTCCCTTAGTGTACAGCCTGCTATACTTAGGATTATTTAATCCTAAGTATAGGGGGAAGACCCGAGATCCTCTTGACTTTTCATTCGTCTTTGTATATAGCCTTTCTTTTCACTTTCCTATACCTAGCACGAGTTATGTCTTCTTCATCGCTCTTGACTCTGAGGACATCGTTCGAGCTAAGTATAGGGGGTGTGTATATATTTCATATATACTTTAGCCATAACTCGTACTTTGTGTGAGTGTGTTAATAAATAAAATGGCTAAAAATCACAAAAATTAAAAAAATTTTCATGTACATAAACTTCTTTTATTTGCACATAAATAGCTAGTGTACAAATTATTTTTGTAAAAATGATTTAAAAAATCTTTTGTGTAAAGCTTGTGTAAATATTTTTGTATCAAAATTATGTATATAGTACAAAATTTTTCCTAAATGTTTTGAAAATCAAAAGTTTGCAAAAATCTTGTGTAAATGTGTGTAAATATCTTTTTGCAAAACTTGCACTTCATGCATCATTCATTCATGATTTCAAAACATTTTTCAAAAATTTTGCATGTTTGTAAAATTTGTGTAAATAAGCATCGTTTGTACATATGTATATAGTTTTCTCTGGATGATAGTTGACATTTAAACTAGCCTGGAATCAAATTGAGAAATGGAGCTTGATTAAGATCTTAATCCACCTAACTTCTAAGAGGAACCTTATAGGGCTTAGGTTTAAGGCTTTTCAGGTCCATGGTGACTTAATTCTTTGAGTCCACTAGGCTATGATCACATGTCATCTCAATGAGCCTAAGTAGAGCACTTAACAACAACACATGACTCATATAGATTATGGCTTTACTTGGACACCAGCACTATGCACCGAGCTCTCCACGGATGAGGTGGTGAGGAGGCAGTCTTCCTTGACTTGGGGTAGCATATGAGGGTAGTACTTCTAGGCGGAACCTCTCTTCTTCTTTTAGTGAAGGAAGTGTGTCTCAACTTGGTCTGGTTGCCATGAAGTCTAACGACGGGAGTTGTGGGTTGCAATAAAGCTTCAAAAGAGGGATAGTCTACTGGCTCAAGAGGAAAAACTCCTTGTATATATGCTGCACATGTATATGTTGTACAGATGCACTTGAAAAAAATGTGCAAAAAGAAAATAACTCCAAAAAAGTGGCGGGTCTGAGAGAAAATGATAATCCCACCGGAGTATGTATATAGAGTGCAATAAGCAAAGCTTGAGTTTCATGATCCACCTGTTGTATCTTGCAGCAGGGAGACTTGGCTACACTGGTCAAGCTCCCAAGGGTACTTGGCTACACTGGCCTTGACCCATTCTCTTCTTCCCCCCGCTTCTTGAGCCGGTTGAACTTGAACTTAGAAGGGAATACCCCGCTCCTCGAGGAAAGAGTGGCCAGATTGAGGTCATAGAGTTAGCTTGTTGGGGAGGGTTGTCAAGTTGCCATTTCTGAGGTGGAGAGCTTAGACCTCACTTTCACAGGACAAGAAAAGATTCATGGTCTTCAGGGTTTGTGATTGATGACTTGTTCTGATCTGGAGCATTGAGGAGTCTTGGTTATAGATTAGTGGAACTTAGAGGCTGTTGAGTTTTAGACTTAAGTCCAAATAAGGTTCCGACACATTCATAATCCAAAGATCTGATCGAGCTCCATACCCCAATTTAATGAAGGCAAGTTTAATAATCAACCTTGATCCATGTGCATCCTCTTTTTCTTTTCTTTCTTTTTCACTTCTTTTTCAAATAAGTGTTTGCTAAGGGACTAGCAAAGTTAAGTATAGGGGGGTGATGAATACTCATTCATCACTCTTTATTCTTATATTTTAGCTACAAAAACCTTTGCAAATACATGTAGATATGTGTAAATACAAATAATTATCAAAAGCATGCATTGTGTAAAAACCTATAATTAGCATGTTTTTGTGCAAAAATAAAAGAATAAAGATTAAAAAGAAAAAGAGGGAAATATTTAGAATAAATATTGAGCAACCTAACCCAAGGGAGGCCTCAGCATGGGCCTGACCGCATAAAAGCCAAAGTAGAGGGAGATAGGGGCTCATGAGTGTAAATATTTATGTAAATAAAATAAAAAAATATCTTCCTCACCAAAAATATGCTTGTAAATACTTGTATATATTTATAAAATATAAAAACAAAAGAAAAAGTTAAAAATCAAAAAGAATTAAAATACCCCTTTCATCATGTACATAAACCACTTCTATGTATTTATTTAACCTTGTAAATAAATAAAATTAATTTTCAAACTTTTTGTAAATATTCTATGTTTTATAATATAAATAAATAAAAACAAGTAAAATCAAAACAAAATAAAAATAGCAAAATTAAAAACACAAAAATACATTGTACATACACCATGTATATAGATGTATATATATATATATATATATATATATTTATTTTACCTATGTATATAAATAATAAAAATAAAATAAGAATATCTTTTTATTCCTTATTTTATAATGAAAATAAATAAAATATAAAATAAGGATAAAATGGTATAAAAATAATAATTAAAAATCAAAAATCAAAACCCTATATATTGTATATATACCTATGTATAGTACTATATTGTATATAGCTTATTTTTATTTCGAAAAAATTATTAAAAATCACCAAAAAATAGAAAAAAATAAAATAAAAATCTTTCATGTTTTAAGTTTTTGCTGAATCAGGCCCTAGCTACCCTTAATTTTCACTTCAAAATTCAGCCACGTGGCCTGATTCTATTGGGTCCTGGGGATGTTGACCGCCCGGTCAACTACACCCCCCCAGGATCACTTTGCACGGTCCTTAGCGGGTCCCCTGATTTCTCGGATTTTTCCCCGCTAAACCCGAATGCCTATCACCTAAATCCCGGGTCCGAATCCTTAACCTCGCATCCGACATCCTCGCCGGAGCCGCATCTTCGGGATCCGCGCGCTCCAGAGCCTGCCCGGACCTATCTTAGATGGACCCCTAGCCATATAAAGCAGTAGCTCCGCCACCTGATTGCTCCATCTTTGGCCATTCGCCTCCTTCACCTGTGAGCTCCAGAGAGACCGCGAGAGTGACAGCTTGCGCCTCGACCTATCGCAGCGAGGAGAGGAGGAGGACCCATCGATCCGGCGAGCACAGCCGCTGCAGCTCCGCCGCCGGCGTGAGCTCCGAGCCTCGGAGCGAGACGATCCTTGAGGCGACGACCAGGAGCTTCCCCAGCTCCTCCCCAGTCTCTCCGACCACCCAGGTAGCCCCGATAGCCTATCCTTTTCGCTGATTTCCATTTACGCCCAAATCGTGTCGCCGCCGTCTATCTCTGATTCCGACCACTCCACTACCCATTTCGATCATCGGAGTCGACCATCGCATTCGCCTCCCTCCGACGCACCTTCTTCACCCTTCCACTCAACCCAGCTCGCACAAGAGCTGGGAACCGAGCTCCTCCGTCCACCACCCTCGCCGGAGCTCGCCGTTCCGACCCACGAGCCACCTTCGCCTCGCCTAACTGGGTCGAGGCAATTTGCCCTCGACCCGTGAGTCTTCTGGTTCACTTTTCAGGTCGAAACGAAGGCCATCTGAGGCCCTTCGTCATCCAGCCAGGAGGCCCAGCTCCACCGACCTCGCCCGAGCTCCTCGGAGCTCGGCTCGATCATCGGAGCATTCCGACAGACGCGGGAGCACACCATCTTTCTTCTCCGACCATCAGAGTGCTCCCAGGAGGTCAGCTGCGCTTGCACGAGGCCGGCGAGTCTCGCCGGGGACCTGTTCTTCCAGCATCCTCCATTGCCGTCAGATCGACCTCGACGCTCCAGATTACATCACGTCCGTCCGTTCGTGGAGCTGCAGCTACCGCCAGATCTTTGAGGATCGATCTGGACCGTCTGAGGCTAGCGGGTTAGCCATCAGTGCCTGACACCGTCCGATGCACCACGTGGACTAGCCCCAGCCGTTGGATCATCCCGAGGAGGGCAGCATTGGACCCCCAATCACTCTTGACCGCTCGATCAGACACGTGGCGTCCATCCAGCCGCTCCGAGTAATAAAGGGTAATTTACCCTTAGGTCCTCCTTCTTCTTTTATTTCGTTTTAGTCCTGTAAATATTAAAGTTAGTTGTTTAGTTTTAGGGTTATTTGCATCGTGGACCCCGTACTTTATTTTATTTGCTCATATACCCCTGTGCGTTGTGTGCCACGTGCTTCGTCACGTGTTTATCTGGTTTATTTGCAATAGAGACCTCTGTAGTTCTGGTTGTTCCTGATTGAATGAAAAGTTTTATTTATTTGCATTTATACCCCTGTGCGTGATCTATTTGAGCATGTGCGTTATATTTTGGGTGTTTTGCAGATAAGCCCCTGGACTTTTGGTACGTGTTACCAATAAGTCCTAGGGACTTATTTTTATTACATTTGGGTCCCTGAGTGCCCCAGGCACGTGCGTGGCGCGTGTTTTGCTGGGTATTTTGCACCAGACCCCCCAGAACTTTGGGTATTTGCACTTTGGTCCATGTGCATTGTACCCTCTCTTTATTTTTGATTAAAATAGCAAAACACCTCCAAATCCAACGAAAATTGGACACATGGCTCCTGCCATGGTGTAAAATTTTCATAGATTTTTGAGGACATTTTTGAATTCAATTGATATTTTTAAAAATTCAAAAACCTTTAATTTTGCTACTATCTAACTTTAAAATTCACAAAAAAATATTAAATAGTGTCTAAAAATTACAAAAAAATGCCTATTGTGTGTTTTGTTGTGTTTGATTTTCTAGCCAATTTTGGCTATTTTTCATTGTCTAAAACACCTAAAAACTTAAAAACACTCAAAAACTTATAAAAATTCTAGTAATTAAATTAAAAACCCAAAAATAATAAAATTGGTACCCAAATTTTCCTTGTTTAATTCTCTTTACAGGAAAATTACTCCTAGTTCATTTGGGGGCTTTAGATATTTTATCTAGCCCTTTTGAGCTCGGCTGGACAGTACCCTTTATTTCAGTCACTGTTTGATTGTTATAAAATTAAATAAACGTCAGAAAATTCTCAAAAATTCACAAAAACACTAAAAAATTATAAAACACATAAAAACATTTTTGTTTGAATTTTTGTTTGATTTTTAGTGCTTTAAATAATTTGTTGAAGTGTGCTTTTTTTTGTTTTTCTTAATTTCTTAATCACTTAAAAATCCAAAAAATATAAAAATAATTAAAAACCACTAAAAATGCTTTGTTCTTTTATTTTATTCCTTTTTACTACTTCGTAGGCCCTCAGGCCAACCCGTGCTCCTTGAGTTCGACCCTGGGTGCTATACCAGGTTAATCCAATAGCAGGACCGCTGTTTTGAGTTTTGACCGATTTTATCTATTCTGAGTGGTTCATTTTTCTTGATTGACACATCTGAGTGACCGAGGTCGCAATGACCATTTTTGTACCTTTACCTTAGTCGCTCGGATTTTCGTGTCATCATACATGCCCCATGAACACCCATACTATAAAAGTATGGTTGGTCATGAAAATAAGCCTAAGTGAGGCAAATGCTAGACCATTGATGAATCTCTGATTTATCATTTCTATACTTCCTTATTATCCTCGAAACACAAGAATTTCATTGCAAATCTCCATTAATTATGCATCTTTATCAATAATCCTTCTTCCTCTAATTAATCCAAATTACTAACCCTAATTATTATATATCTATCACTAGCATTTTCTTTATTTTTTTTATTAAAAATCTCACAAAATCAGATAAATATTATATATTTATTTTAACTTTAAAAAGAAATTAAAAATACAAAAAATAGAGAAACCATTAAAATAAAGTGTTTTATCTATTAAAAAATATTTTCAAAAAATGTATGTTGTTTATTTGACCTCATGTTTTGACTTTTTATTAATACTTATTTCTTTTATTTCTTTTCTATTTTCTATTCTTTTTCCTGTTTTTAAATAATTTGATTGGGCCATGTGGTGTCCTTTGTGTCGCCTACGTGGTTGCACCTCCTCACGTCACCCGGCTCTGTCCTTGGCCTTTGGATCCCCTTTCCCCCGCCTCCATCCTGGTTGTCCATCTCTGCTTCCATCCCAGCCGTCAAATCACTCTCCCCGATGTAATCCTAGCCATCCCTTCTGCTCCCACCACAGCCACACGATCGCCTTGCCATCCTACGCTCCAACACCATCCACGTCAATAGCCCCTTCCTGGTCATAGGATAAAGCCTTGCTCCATATCTACTGATGCTTTCCACGCATCTCCCCACCGCTCGATCAGATCTACTGATCAGATCTCACCCACTCAATCGCACCCATCTTTGGACTGTTGGATTGAGCAATCCAATAGCCCAGAACCCTTCTTCCACCTCCTGCGCCCCCCTTGCCAGTCGTTTCACCTCGCCATCACTCTGTATCCTTCCATTTTCTCCACTCATCTCTCACCTCATATCCACTCACTAACGCTTCCCCCTCGTAGCCCTATCAGATAACATTCGCACCCAACCATCAACGCCCCACAATATAGCACTTAGGGCTAATGATAGTCATTACAAGCCCGCTCTCCATCTTCCTGTAACTGCCATCCACCACCTACAAAACCATCTCCTTTGTCGTCGATTGGCTGCATCCACCAATTAGCAGAGTTTTGCCTAGCTTCCTTCCCCTTCTCATGATAGAAGGAGGCAGAATTGAAGGGGCATCATGGTCGTTGCCTTCCCGATGTGATTCATGGCTTCATCCATGTTGCAGCCTCCTCCGACGGTTGCCTGAGCACCAAGGTCCGGCTGACCTTGTCGTGCGACGAACGGGGGGCCAAATCGGTCCTCAACCCAAGCAATTTCCTCCGCCCAATTTCCTTCTCCTACCAGGTACTCTCTCTCCTTCTTTTGTTTGATTTTTCTTCTAATTTTTCCACCGCACATGACAATCTCCACCATCGCCTAACAATCCCATAAGCTTCACCTCACCACCTCCACCTTTGTGATACCCTCTGCTCATCCTTTCCCTTCTCCAGACCCACGTTCTCATCTGCCCCATTTCTCCTTCGGCTCACCGGAGAAGAACTCATGGTCCACCGCTCCTCTGCCTCCTCTGGACCCCCACCCCACTCACAAACTCCATACATGCATGCTTCGGCTATCTGTAATGCCTTGTAGGTCTTCTTTCTTCAATGGATGGATGTGGCGCGTTAGTTCCGATATCCTCCGCCAGCTTCGACGACCAGACATCGCCTCGCCTTCTCTGTTATCGTAGCCGCTCTGCAACACTAGCCTGACCTTCGTCGGTGTTCTCCCTAGCCTCCCTAGCCATTCACTGACGAGCAGATCACATGAGGAGCTCGAGGGAGGTCGTCGGAGCCAAGGCTCCTCATCGCCACCCATAGTGGAAGAAGAAGATGCGTATGCCCTTGGATATTGATTCAATTGTATCTGCATCACCGAAGCCCTAGCTGTTCGATCCTAATATGGAGGAGGATCTGCAACCGTTAGATCCAACCACTCGAGCCTCCCAGCCTCGGGTTGACTTGCTCCACGATATCGCACCAAGTGCAGCTCCTCCTTCCTGGACCTGCAGTCGAATCTCCATCCACCTCTGAGCCTAGCTCGTGCGCATGCAACGCGCGTGTGGGCTGGTTATTTTCATATCATGCCTGTGAAGTCTTTTAAATTGCAAAGAGGTCCCTCCCAGGCTCACATACCTTACGTGTCGTGCTTCGGAAATTTTCATATGGGCCCTGTCGGCTTTACAATATTACATCCATGCCCATGTAGGGACCTTTTTGCATTGTTATCCCATTTTATTTCTTATATTTTTCTTGCATCGTTGCCCTTGCACTCTTTATTTAATATCTTGAGCATACGAACTCCTTTTCAGTTGATTTTAATTTCATTGGATTGCAGATTTTATTCTCTTCATGATGGCATGCTTATCTTTCTAATCTGGCGCAAGATTTTATGTGTTAAATTTTATATCTCTTATGTGTCACTTGTACATTTATATTGGAATCAATTCACGTTTGATTGCTCGGTAAATTTGAACTATTTTAGGGCATATTTGTATATACATCCTCATCTCATCTTATATCAATTTTATTGTTAAAAATTAAACAAAAAATGCATATTGTTTATCATTCTATGTGTCATATTTGCTTACAGTATGTATTTCACATCTGCATACGAGGACTTGGATCTTTGATTTAATCACTCAACTTTAATAATTTTGGCTAAATAGACGAGGAGGCTTGTGTCCTTATGTTCGACCTTGGTAGACTTGCCAAGTAAAATTCTCCGCATATTCGAAGGTGTAATTTTTCCTGAATCATTTTCACCACCTATACTACGATAAAATATGAGTATTAACATGGTGAAATAATGTTTTATCAAATGGAATTGTTGCCGAGGAGACGTCTCATCCTTATTGATTTATTTAATCTTATTGTATTATTTTGAGTTGATTATTTTTAATACATTAGGTCTTCATGTTGTGCTGCATCATTTGTTAATTAAATGTTGAGAGGTGAGGATGTATCCCTAAGATAGCGCCCAAAATCTATTATAGAAACCTACGTAATAGACTTCAATTTTGGTTGATCACCAATAAAATGGACAAGATAAATGACCAACACTTATCGATCTTCATGTTTGTGTTGGTGAATCAAGGGATATTGTCTGAACGATTGATCCTTCGATGTGTATTCGCACAACCCTCCCATAACCCTAAGTAATATACTACCCCCCCTCTCGCGCATATCTATACATCTTTATAAATCCACTTCCCCCCTCTAACCCTAACTAATAACAGGTTCCCATCCTTAATTCCTCATCCATATACTTAGGCTACCCTTCAGCCGAAGTATAGGGGGAACCTTGTACAGTCACTTATTATTCATCATGTGTCTCTCCATCCTCATTGCATATCGAATACTTAGGCTACTCTAAGCCTAAGTATACGGGGGATCTGAATCATTCATTCTTCCATCTTATTATTCTTCTTATACTTAGGTTATTTTTAACTAAGTATATGGGGTCCATCTGAGTCAGCTCTGCTATATCACCTTGTATTTAACCTGATATATAGCTTCATATAACTTTGTGCTACGAAGACATAGCAAAAAGTAAGGATAGGAGGGCATACCGTATATATTGTATATACTTTAGCCATATCTCATATGTTGAAAATTTTGAACCTTTTTGGGGCTAGGGTATAAGTATGTTTGGACTGATTTTCGTAAAAATGTGTGTAAAATGTTTTGAAAATTTTTCTAACTATTACACTGTTTTGAAAAATATTTGACAATTGTTTGAAAATGAGATTTTACTCATTTTGAAATCGTTCGAAAAATATTTTTGAAAATATATGTTATGTGACATGGTTTGAAAAATATTTTCGAATTTCTTTTCAAAAATGAGGGACTAACTTCTTATTTTGTAGTTATAATTAACCTTCTTTAAAATTTCATAAAAATATGAAAATTAAAATTTCTTAATTAAAGATTCTGACTACCGAGATTAAAAATGAGTAGCTACTCTTCGGTGAAAGAACTACGATCTCCCTTAGTAGAGTGGGTGGTTAAAAGACAATGCATCTGGCATCATCTTGAAGTAACAGGGGTAGTCGTTTAACGGTCCATACTTACACCCGCACTGGCTGGAAGTAGATGTTACTATTCATATGAGCTTAGGTTGGTCATTATTTCTCTAAAGAAACCAAAAAATGATGAAAAGAAAATTCTATAAAAAATCGCAAAATTCAAAAATCTCAAAAATTCACTAACTTTGGAGTTGGTGTATAACCGACACACTCACTATCACTCAAGGCTTGAGGATTTGAGGACACTTGATTTTTCAGATCTTGAGAGTCTGAGTTAACCCATCTTATTCATTAGGGTTTGAAATTTAATAATCCACACTTCCCTAATTTGAAAGATTTGAGCGATATATTGCATTCTTCATCTCTACCGTATAAAGAATATAATCAACACACCACTTTCATAAATGCATGATTGATGAGATGAGTTGAGTTATCACTTGAGGGAGTGAGATTGGAGATTTGAGTTTATACATTGTTTAATGATGCTCGAGGATGGGATAAAGTCAATGAAGGCTTCAAAAAACCTGAGCGTCGGCAAACCCTAGCCAGTATGCAAACAAGTTCACATGCTATCTTTTGATATTTACATGTGTTCCAATGTGAGATGAAACATATTAAACTTGTTGATCAGTGTGTGCCAACTCATGGTCAAAGTAGTGGAGTTAACCAAAAAGAAAAGAAAAGAAAGAAATGTTAAAAAAAGCTCTCAATTCAAAGTCAAATATCAAGAGCTCACACCAATGGCGAGCGCTCCCAACCATTTTCAAAGTGTCCAATTGGACCAACACTAATTAGGACCAATGAGTCATGCTAGTACCTCAAAAGGGCTCTGCATCATAAGCGATACAAGTATGGGTGTAAGTATATTAGATACTTAAAGAAGATATACCCCAGTGTACTCCCAGGAAAACAAGTACAGGAGACTCAAACTCTCTTGATGAACACATTGATCAACAAGTCAAAAATATACATTTGTTGAGTAATAAGATACTCGAGAGGATCCCTGTTCCAATGTGAGGGAGAGAAGAAAATACACAATCATATGCCCTCTATTATCTGGCATGTCATTTACACTTTCAAGTCTGACAAACTAATGAGACGGTGGATTGAACGCAAGAAAAGACTTATTCCCTAGTGTTGAGGTTTAGATCTAGAGGAGAGTCTCCTAGACTGAAACTTTGGGTGACATCACTCTGTCCCCTTGCATTTTCTACACTCATCCCTCACCTCCTACCCACTCGCTAAGCTTCCCCCTCGTATCCCTATCACCCACCATTCTCGCATGACAATTAACGTCCCGTGATCTAACGCTTAGGGCTAATGACAGTCGTTACCAGCATGCTCTCCATCTTCCTGTAACTCCCATCCACTACCTACAAAACCATCTCCTCCGTCATCGCTCGCATCCAGCAATTAGCAGAGCTTCACATGGTTCCTCTTCCCCTCCTCATGACAGGAGGAGGCAGAATTAAAGGGCCATCATGGTTGTTGATTTCCCAATGTAATCCATGGTTTCAGCCATGTTGCAGCCTCCTATGGCAGTTGCCTGAACACTAGGGCCCGGTTGACCTTGTCGTGCCATGACCGGAGGTCCAAATCGACACTCATCCCAAGCCATTTCCTCCGCCCAATTTCCTTCTCCTACTAGGTACTATGTCCTTCTTTTGTTTGAGTTTTCTTCTAATTTTTCCACTGCACACGACACTTCTCATGTCACGACCCAAATTTTGGGTCGTCGGATCCTCACATATCTGGATCTGGTTACTCAATAATAATTTATTCAGTAATCACAACTAACATTCAGAATAGACTGCAATTAAAAATACTCAAAGGAACTATTTCAACATTTTTCCATTCACAAATAAAGTCAACATGATACATTGTCTCACTATAACCATTTACATGTACATCAACTGGAAAGAAAATACACGAAAAGATTACTAACTACCTTACAGAGTGGCTGGCTGGATGACTATGTTAGCTGGCCGGATTATTAAAGTCCTTGTGATAGCTCACCGACACCTCTTGAGTTTTCCATAAATCATAGTATAACAATTAGCGAGTGCTAAGTAACAAACAAGTGAGAAGCAAACAAATGTGTAATTTTTCAAAACTTGTTATCACAAAAAGATATTCATTCTCATTAGTTTAACTCGTATTCCTTTCTATTCCACGTTGGGGATTAGTCCAGGGAATTAGATCACCACTATATGGACTCCGAAGTTGTGGACACTTCGGGATCGGAGATTGCGTTGATCTGTTGAGTTTATGATGCCACGGGTCGCCTCAACCAATCCTCCAATACTACCCTGACAATTTCCTTTCCTTTTATTATTCAGGGTCTCAAACCATCAGACTGGCAAGCAAAGATGTACACCATCCTCGAGGACTAGGTAGCTTAAAACCTTAGGCTACCTTTAATCACATAAACCAATGGCTTTAAGAACATGTTATCGTAACCTAGCCACCATCAAACCACCGTGCCTCCACATGGCACAACAACATCTTCCGTCTTTCAACCCAAATATATTGGCACCCGATACCACTCATTGCAAATCATTCAATTCGAGTGCACTTATCGAAACAAGGCAACTGTGTACCACCTAAGTAGGGTCACACCAATACGGGTTCCTTCCGACAAACCTACATGTTGCATGCCCGACATGTAGCTCTACTCCCAGTCATTTCTTAATGTAACACACGATCCTTTTCAGGATCCAACTTAATATACATCAATTCCCATTATGTAATTCTTTCATTAATTTTCAATTTGCATAAATATAAATACTGAGTATAGACTTACACATATATTAATTCATATATTTATGTCCATTTTAACTTTCAAACCCTAACTTTCCAAGCCACTGCATCCATTCGATGCTTATATCTTATTTTAGTTGAAATCACAAAGCAACTTTTCATACTTCTCTCAAAAATTGCCAAATTAAGGTTCTTCGTAGCAAGGAGCATAAATACAGAAATCTCAACAATCTCATATGAAAACCCAATAGCAAAAGGAATGATTTCGTTACTTAATCGATCTCTCTCTCGCGTATGCAATGCTTTATCGTGATTCTTTTTTCAAAAAGGATAATTTATAGCTCCTGAAATGATCGAATTTCATTTTTCGTATCAAAAACTCTAAGAACGTGTCAAGAACATAAAGAACAAACGAAGAACAAAGAACGTGAAGAACACACGAAGAACATGAAGAATGTGAAGAACATAATTTTCTCTTAAAAATGATATCTCTATTAAAATTTCGGTAGAGTTTCCCCTTATATCGGGACATATTTCTATAAAAAATTCAACAGAGTTTCCCCTTATATCGGGACCTATTTCTATAAAAAAATCGGTAGAATTTCCCCTTATATTGGGACTTATTTCTATAAAAATTTCGACAGAGTTTCCCCTTATATCGGGACATATTTAAAAAAACGAAAAGAATTTACTCTATAAAATCACTGAGAGGGGACAATAACGCATATGAAAGAATATAATCAAACTACAAGAGATGAAGAATCGGTAGACACCATGCATCTTAGGTGAGTGAAGGTGTGACAAATCACAGGGTTCACTGACGTGCATAGCCGCTCGCACCTAAGTAGGGTATTACACATATTTCTCCATCAAAATAACTATAAAAACGAAAAAGAAAGAATACAACAATAAGCAATGGAGAATCGATAGACACCACCTGTCTTAGGTAAGTGAAAGTGTGATGAATCACAGGGTTCACTGACATGCATAGCCGCCCACACCTAAGTAGGGTATTACACAGATTTCTCATCGAACTACAACAGAAAACGAATCGAAAATAAGTATGAATAAAAAATAAAGCTAGAAGAAGATGAATCGAAAACCCTAGCTCAAGTTCGAGCATACTTACAAAACCAACTAGGAGAGGATCGTACCTTACTCCTCCTCGTTCTCCCGGCAGTGCTTTGCTAGCGCTCCTTCCTCGCCTCCCACTCCTCCTCCCGACCTCTCGACCCTAGCCCTTGAAGTGGTGGTGGTAGTGGAAATCGTAGAGAATGAATGGGTAGGGGGGCTATTTATAGGATCTAGAAAACTGCTAACCATGGTTAAAAAACCATGATTTAGACCTTAAATGTGGTTAGCGGCCCATGGTTTTGGCCAAAACTTATCTGAAACTGAGGGCTTAAGTTAAAACTATCTAGAAGACTCTAGATTCGCTAATGATGCTTAATTAGCGTCAATCGTGATTAACTTTTACTAATTATGGTTTGACCTTCGCGACTTACGCTTAACTTTTACCAATCGTTGATTAGTGTTCTCTAATGGTCATTAATGATCCTCAATCTATCATTAGTTTTCTAATAGTTTTTAAATACTTTTAATAACTATCATTAAGAGTTAATGATGTCTTAAACCTCCTTACTTCCTTTTCTTCCAAAAATCATAACAAATCAAAACTAAGTCAGATTCATACAAAACAAATTTTGTTGGTTTCCTCTTGACGAGCCAGATCTTATGATATAGGATTCGAGAGATGGCCAAGTTCAACGCTTTACACCCTTCCATCGCCCAACCTTACCATAAGCTTCCCCTCACTGCCTCTACCTCCGCGACACCCTCCGCTTATCCTTTCCCTTCTCCAGACCCCCGCTCACATCCGCTTATTTCTCCTTCAACTCACAGGAGAAGAACTCCCGGTCCCTGCTGATTAACCGAGAGATACAGGGGTCTAAATGTCTCACACAAGGCGGAGACAAAGTCGTTGCGGCGACCTTCGGTAATTCCCGATTAAGTCAACAATTAACCCACAACAGAAATCAAGCAATGAAAAGCGGTGCGGAGTTAAAATTTATTATAACTCTACAAAAGATGTGTATAGGTGCAAGTATGTGTAAAGGTCGAACTCAGAAGCAAGCAAGATAGATCGAACAATGATGTTCAAAAATGTAATAGTGTGATCAAATGCCTACAAATGTGCAAATTTTTGTAGGTTTTTATTTTTATTTTTATTTTTTGAATTTTTTAATTTATAATTTATATTTTATATTTTAATTTTATGATTTTCTATTTTCTTTTTATATTTTCTATTTTTTCTCTTCATGATGGCATGCTTATCTTTCAGATTTGATGAAAAATTTAATGTGATAAATTTTAGATCTATTTTGTGTCACTTGCACCTATTAAAAATGCAATGAACTATTATTGTACCTCAATTGATATTGGAATCAATTCTCATTTGATTGCTCGGTAAATTTGAACTATTTTAGGCATATTTGTATGTGCATCCTCATCTCATCTTGCATCATTTTATTGTTAAAAGTCAAACAAAAATTGCATATTATTTATCATTCTTTGCATCATATTTGCCTGCACTTTGTATTTCACAACTGCGTATGAAGACCTGGATCTTTGATTTAATCACTCAACTTTAATAATTTTTGATAAAATAGACAAGGAGGCTCGTGTCCCTGTGTTCAACCTTAATAGACTTACCAAGTAAAATTCTCCACATATTCAAAGGTGTGGTTTTTGCTGAATCGTTTTCACCACCTATACTACGATAAATACGATTATTAACGAATTAAAATGTGGTTCATCAATCATGTAGATGATTGCAAGAGAAATCATGATACATGCACCATTTGATGCATGCAATGGGTCTCTTTGTGGATCTCCTGAATGAGAATGGGCTCTTTGATAAATCCCCCATCTCTTGTGATTGGAGGTGCGTGAGGATGGCTCCCCTAATCAGACGACTGGCTTGAGAAGGTCTTGATTATGTGGTGCTTGTACAAGGGGCAACTTTATCTTCAACCTTGGGCGATCTGCACCTCACGAAGGTCGGTCCTCCTCCTTGCATCAGTGTTTTTCCTTCCTCTCCAGTTGGTGTACGTATTCCGGTGAAGATGCTTGTCCGTCGCTCGTGCTCGAGTGGTTTTCTGACTCCAACCCCTAGAAATGAGGGTTCGACTCGAACCTCTTGCTCGGTTTCAATGTTAAAGACCAAGAAAGGGGTGGGTGGAGGTTCCCGCGATGTGAGGTGGATGGAACCTAAGTACTCCATCGATGTAGTTGGTCGGAGATGACAGGGAATGGAAGGTAGAAGGGAAACATGAGACTTGAAGGTGAGGTGATCGGTGTTTATTGGATACTTATATCAAGAGGGGGTTTCATATTAGACAGAAGAAACAAGAAGAATAGACTAAGGAAGAAGAAGAAGATCAACAATGGGAAAATAGAATAAAGTTGTTAGCTAATGTCACATGATGTTGGAGGATAGAGGTCGACTTCGGTGTTCGCCTCTAATCATTGGTAGAGCATGACAATGCTCGGTTGTGCGCCAGGCAGTTGGAGTTAAGAAGAAGCAACATGAAGTAGGTCTTCGTGGATCATGCCTACAATATGGTCCACATTGAAGAGACTATCATGTTGTCACCACGAAGCTCTCATCTCTTTCTCTCTCTCTCTCATGCTGGAGGTCATCAAGCGACGCCTGACGGGTGGTCTAAACAATGGATGGATGATGGTTTTATTGGAGAATATGATATTAGGAGAGGCATAGTCACATGGGCGTGGGTCGGGTTTGTTTGCAGTTGGCTTGCTGGAGACGATAGAGATAAGGGTGGTGGGTTGTTCTGTCGAAGAAGAGGGATAAAGCTATGGCTTTGAGGTGGTCTTGGGATGACGAGGACAAAGGTAGATTGGGTTTAGGATCAGGTGTTGATAAATAAAAACTTGGAGCAAAATCTCATGAGAGGATAATTGGATAAGTTTAGCTATGAGAAGATAGAGGCATTACTGGAGGTGGTTAGAGTCGTTGTGAGGGGGAAGAGATGGTGGTCGTTGGAATATATAACATGGGTGAGGAAGGTAAAAAGGAGGGGATAGAATCATGGAGAGGTTGCGGAGGAATCGAGTATGGGAGGTTGGCCGATGGGTTGCAAGTGGATGGATTGGAGAGGAGACATAACATAGTAGATGGGGGTTGTTGCATAAAGGAGCCAAAGAGTGAATGCAATACATTGGTCGTTGGATCTTCCTAGATTTGATGGCAGGGAGGTGGTCACGTGAGGGAGATGTGGCGGAGGGCGGGCATGATTAGGGCTATTGTATCAAATTTGATCTAATGGTCGGGAGAGGCAGTGCTAAAGGACGATGGCGATTGACCAGGGTATGGTGGTTTTGACCATGCTAAGGGCTGGACTGGTGAGCATGAGACACTGGGAGGTTTGACTTGTTGACCTTGCAGAAAAAGAACACAAAAATAGATTAAAAATATCAAATGACCTCAAATATAAAAATGCCCAACATGAAAATGTTTATCTAAATGAATTCTACGATGTTCATCAACAATGCAAGATATGAATTATAGTATAAAAAATCTAATTTTTTTATTTTTTATTTGATTTTATGTAGATGAATAATGCGTGTAAAAATCAAACATGATATAAGGTAATGAAATGAACACGAATGTATTTTTTTGATTTTTCTGAGTAAGAGATAATAAGAAAATGTGAGAGATATGCAAATGAATTAGTCAGTGTGCTTAAGTCAGACTTTGTCTTTTTCATTATTTTCATATTTTTATCTTTATTTTTATGAAATCAGTAAAAACATATAATGGAATGAAGAAATGGAAAAGTAATAGATAAAAAAGAGTTAATATATACATGAAATAATAAGTCAAAAATCAGTTAATATGTGTAATATATATTTGGTCTCGAAACTCAAGATTCACATATAAACTCTGATTCTTTTGAATTTAGTCTTGATTTGTAGATAATTGAGTGTTCATATTAACTTAAAAGTGAGTAAAGTGAAATCAGATATTGTATGTGAGGGATATCAACATTTACGGCTTTTCAATTTCAAACTATGGTTCAGGTTGATTTCACACACACACACACACGTGTGTGTGTGTGTGTTGGTACCTTTTAGGATTTTTTATTAATTAATAGTGATGTGTACATAATGAAGCTAGTTTGATGTCAATGAGAGTTAGTATAAACTAATTAAAAATGGATGATGTTAGGTGAATATATACAAGTGAACATGAATGCAATATGAAATGCTAATTTATGTAAATTATTTACAAGTGCATGAATGATAATTATGAGTTATAAATACCTAAATGCACTTAACTACTCCAGAAGAAGCCTTATTTTCAGCTAATTAGATGCATCATCGGCATAAATCGATGATTGACCTGCGTGAGGAAGGTCAACAATAGTGCATGACCACCCAAAGTTGAGGTGAAGTTGATCACCACAAAGGCATCATTATTAGATTGCTTTATCTGTAGGGCGAGGAAGATGATGAAGAATGATGAATACGATAAGGAAGGAGAAAGGGAGGGAAACAAGCAACGGTTGGATTTTCCTGTGGTTAGATTAACTCAAGGAATCAACTCAAGAAAAGCTTTTTGGGGAAGAACTCGAGAAAAGATAAATTGAAGTCGAGGATTGTGGTATAACAATAAGTAAGTTTGTAGGATATAGATAAATATGGAGTATACAAGGACATGGGTAATTGGTAACGTTTTTAAGGTTTATGATGTAGCTTACAATAATAGAGTGTTGGAAATAATAAGAAGTCTATGACAAGAGAAATTTGTACCCGAGTATGACCTCTTCTATCTTCATGCGATAAATTCAAGTGAATCCATGAATGCGGTTTCCGTGGATTCTTTTTTTTATTTCTCTAACTACAGTTTGTGACATGTAAGTTAGGGTCATTCTCGAAACTCAAATATGGATCTAAATGTCGGTCTATGATTTATAATGCATGTTCACAAACATTGAATATTGCATGATTGACAAAATAATAGGAAAATCTTTCTCCAATGGAGGTCGAGCAACCAAATTATTGAGCTTCATCCCTTAAGATATATGTGAACCATTGAGTATCAATACATATAAAAATAATAAATATTTTATAATATTCAAGACGATTACTTCAAGTTCTCCTACGTATATCTATTATAAAGAAAGCAGGAGCCTTTAAAACATTCATGGGATAGAAGATGTAAGTGATAACAAAATTAAGAAAGCCAATTAAGATGCATATGCCTAATACAGGTAGAGAATATACCTTACAAGAGTTTGAGGATACACTGCTTACAAAATGGTGTGGCTAGAAGAAAGAACTGGACACTGATAAATGCTATGAGATGTATGTTGCTATATTGAGGTCTCTTAAAAAACGAGTAGAACATCATTGATTGCTAGCTATATAGAAAAAAAATTCCTACCAAGTCCATAGAATCAATGCCATATGAAATTTGGAATGATATAAAACATGAGCTAGGTCAACTAATCGATTAGCTAAACTTCGGGATAAAGTACAAATTTTATCAGATATAATGAATTTAAAAGGATATACTTTCTTCCACAAGTATGGTAGTATCTGTCGAAAATTGTAG
This sequence comes from Ottelia alismoides, assembly GCA_037367405.1. Classification (NCBI taxonomy): domain Eukaryota; kingdom Viridiplantae; phylum Streptophyta; class Magnoliopsida; order Alismatales; family Hydrocharitaceae; genus Ottelia; species Ottelia alismoides. The sequence continues at coordinate 542,557 of JAZKJV010001324.1, read as the reverse complement.
CACAATATTTCTTAAAAATCATGAAGAGAATAAGCGTAAAATAGAGGATTTGCATCCTCAATTTGTGCAAGTACCCGGAGCCCTGAGCCTCATTGGAGAAGATTTCACATACTGAGTAGGTTCCCATGTCCACTTAACTTCTTCGACCTCCTAGGACTCCTTCGGTGGTTCCTGGAGATTTTTGGAGCATCCTGCAGTTGCGGATCAACATGAGGAGTGATCTGAACATCGGAGCAGTGCTAGAGAGGCTGAGAGGGAGGGGAGATTGAATATCAAAGCTTAGCAGACGAGTCATTCTTCCATGTTCTTTAGGGAGAGCGGCTACCGTCCAATCATCTCTCAGCCCCAATTTTGATCGTGGTCAATGGTTCGTGTCGAGCATCCACCGTCGGATCTCCAGCAGGGATCTAATCCAGCCATCCATCGCTAAACATGCATCCACCATTCATGAGCCGACACCTGTATAAGTGATTAGATAAGAACCTTTGACCCGCACACGTGGGGGAGATTTGCAACATAACCCCGCCTTTTGTGTATCCTATTTTTAGCATAGAAACTTTCATCTATAGTTATATAATTTTTGTAAAATTTGTAGTAAGATCCCTAGGTTTCTATTATTTGTAGATAGGTCCCTCGCCATGTCACCTCATATGCATGTGTGCACGAGGGAGCGGGCACTTTGTAGGGGGGCCTTGGGTTTATTGTACTTCATTCTTGTCATGTAAAATTCAATTCCGGTGTTATAATTTTTGGTATTTTGCATAAAGGACCTTGCACCTTTTGATAATTACAAAATACCCTCACGGGCATATATAATATTAAATATTCATGCCATTTTGCATTTTAGACCCTAGATTCTTTAAGGGGTTCAGAAATTAAGGAATACTTTTAGGAAATCACAAATAGATCCCTACCAACATTGCATTTTATATTTTATTTTTGATTAAATGTCTTCTAAGCTCTAAAAATTATAGAAAAATAAGTTAGGTGCCTTAAATTTTGTTCTACCATATATATTTTTATTGGTTTATTTTTCTATATCATTCTAATTATTAGAATTCAAAAGTAGATATTCCATGTTTGCATTTAAAAATAGAAAAAATATAAAACCATTTCTAAAAATTCCAAAAATAGATATTATTTATTACCATATTTTTGCAACTACGGGCCAAAAGTCACTGAAAATAACAACAGAACAACACTAAAAATTAAAAAGTCTAAAATCCTTATAAAAATAAAAATCTAAAATTATAAAATATATACTTATACTTCTAAAATTTATTTATTTTATATATTATATATTAAAAATAGTTTTAGAAATTTTTAAGCCTTTTATCTATTTTTAAATTCCAAAACAATTCATCCAATTATATAAGTCACTATTATTAACATTTTTATTCAATTAAAAATCCAAAAATAGTAAAAATTATGAAAAACAACTAACAAAAATAGAGAAAAATATAAAAAGACAAAAATTTATCATTCTCGAGTATTTTTAGCTATTTCTATAAATATAAAATCCTACATCTGTAAATATAACTATCTTTACTTATGTTATTATTATTAGTAAAAATATCAGAAAATATTGTAAAACATTAAAAAATAAAAGTATTGTACCTTAAGGTATTTTCATGATTTTGCATATATTATGCATTTATTGTATACAATATTTATTTTATCCCCATTATTACATGTATATATATATTCTTTAAAAGGAAAAGAAACTAAAAATTAGAAAATATAAAAACCAAACAGAATAATAAATTTAAAACTAAAAAATAATATAAAATCTGAAATTCGTAAGAAACACAAGAGATTAGAAACCCACAAAAATTAAATAAAAAAATCAAGGAAAAGGGCTATTTTTGGATTTATTTTCACAATCTATCTTTTTGCTTCTTGTGTTCGACTTCTACAATACTTGCATCTATACATATCCTTTGTAGAGTAATAATAAATTTTAACTCCACGTTTACGTTGCATCTCTTCATCTCTGTTTGTGGATTAATTTTTTGCTTGATTCGGGGATTCTTTGTCGCTCACCACAATGACGGTGTTCTCGCCTTGTGTAGAACTTCGGTCTGCATAGAAATCTTGTCTCAACATGTCATCTTGCCTCCAAGGTGTGGCACAGAGTGATGACACTTTGGCATTCCTCCTGAGGAATGCATGTTCTTTATATACGATATGGCCCTTCAAAAAAAGGAATGGATCCTCCCAATGGTAGTGTATGGATTTCGACTTCAGTCGGTCAATTTTATTCTTGGTCCAACCCTGGGTAACTTTCTCATAGACAAGACAATTAACCATGTTGGCATACCATGGGAGAGAGTTAATAATATAAATTGACTCATCTGGGAAGGATTCACGGATCGATTCGAACTCAGTGATTTTATTTTGTTCGATCCAAGACAGATGACCAACCTCTACATTCTTCACCACGTGCTTGTCTTTAATCTCCAAATCAAATTCCTGGAGGAGGAGAATTCATCTGAGGAGACGTTCTTTTGTGTCTTTCTTTGCCATTAAATTATGGATGGATGAGTGGTCCGTAAAACTGTCACCTTTGACCCAAAAGGTAGAGATCTGAATTTTTTCAAGGTGAAAACTATGACAAGTATGGAGAGTTTTAGGTGAGCAAGGTTTGACTTGGCTTACAAATTTATTCAATGTTATTTGGCGAAGCAAGAAAATGTATGAAGATGGGAGGAGAAGTATCATGGTGTCTCTTTTATAAGAATAAAGGGGACATTCAAATTTGTTCAAATTATATAGGTATCAAGCTGATGAAGATTTGGAAACTTGTGATCGAAAGAAGGTTGAGACAAGTTTCCAAAGTAAAAGGAAACCAATTCAGATTCACGCCAGGTCGCTCAACCATTGAAACCATCCATTTGTTGAGGAGAACAATAGAGATTTGTAGAGCTAAAAGGTAAAAGCTCCATATAATTTTCATTGATTCGGAGAAGGCTTGTGATTTTGTTCCATGTGAGATATTATGGAGAGTCTTGGAGAAGAGACAAATACATGTCCTATACATTAACCTCATAAAGGATCTGCATGATAGGGCTTTATCTTGTGTAAGGATCCAGACTGGGAAGACTGACTATTTCGACATCAACATTGGTTTACATCAAGGTTCAACTTTGAGTCCATTTCTTTTGATTTTGATTATGGACTAGTTGACAAGTCACATTCAGGATGAGATACCTTGGCGTATGTTATTTGTTGAGGATATTATGTTGATTAATGAGACTAGAGATGGAGTAAATGAGAAGCTTGAGATATGGAGACGTGCATTGGAGACTAAAGGATTTCATATAATTAGGGCTAAGACTGAGTACATGGAATGCACTTTTTTATGGAAGCAATGATGAAGGAATCTGGGTGAAAATTGATGATGATAACATTCAGAAGAGGGATTCTTTTAGATACTTGGGATCTATTTTGCAACATGATGGGGAAATTGATGGAGATGTTACTATTAGAATAAATGCATGCTAGATAAAGTAGAGAGAAGCATATGTTGTTCTCTGTGATAAGAAAATTCCTTTGAAAATCAAGGAAAGTTCTACGAAGCAACCATGAGACATGCCATGCTCTATGGATCTGAACGTTGGCCTGTGAAAAATTAAGTTCCGAATTAGTAGATGCTGCCAAAGGGAATGGCGATGCATAGAAATGAAAATGCTAAGGTGGATGTGTGGACGCACACGTAAAGATCGGATTAGAAATGATGCAATAAGAACAAAACTTGGTGTAGCTCTGATCGAGGATAAGATGCGAGTAAAGTGTTTGTCCATTTGCAACAGATGTCAGCTGATGCACCAATTAAGAGATGCGAGTTTTGGGATGTTGAACCAGCTAAGAGAGGGTGAGGAATGCCCAATAAGTGTTGGAATTAGATTAAATGCGAAGGGATCTTAGTTTTTTGGATCTAAGCCTGAGAATGACCCAAAGTAGATCTGAATGGAGGCAAAGAATCCATGTAGTTGACCCTACTTGATGTGGGAAAAAGCTTTGTTGTTGTTGAAGACTACGACAAGCACCTTTTTTCTGTCACAATATAATTTTTTTTGAGATGGATTCAAAACTTTGCTTATGTAGTGAATAGCATACGAGACTCCATCTCTCCAATGTCCTAGCACGTCCCCTACTGCAAAATCAGAGGCATCGATCATAATCTCGAAGGGAAGAGACCAGTCATGGGCTTGTAATACATGAGTTTCTATGATCTTTCTTTTCAATAGCTCGAACACCTCAAGACACTTATGATCTACAATGAACTATGTATCTTTCCCTAAGAGCTCAATCAACGGTTGGGCAGTTTTTGAAAAATCTTTGTTAGATCTCCGATAAAATCTGACAAGCCCTAGAAAAGACCGCACTTGCTTTACATTGGTTGATGGCTCGAGCTTCTTGATCACATCCACCTTGGCTGGGTCAACCTCCTTTCCCTTCTTGGAGATGGTGTGCCCCAACACGATGCTCTCCTTTACCATGAAATGACTTTTCTCCCAAGACAACACCAGATTAACTTCCCTACATTTCTCGAGGCCTCGGTCCAGATGCACGAGACAATCATCAAATGAATCACCATGGACTGAGAACTCATCCATAAATACTTCTAAGAAATCTCCCAACCATTTCGGTAGATACTGCAATCATGTACCACTGAAAATTGCAGGGCATTACAAAGCCCAAAAGGCATGTGCTTGAATGCGTAAGTACTGAAGGGCCAAGTAAATGTTGTCTTTTCCTGGTCCTAGCGATGGCTACTTGATTGCAGCTCGAGTATCCATCCAAAAAGCATAAGTATTCTCTTCCCACCAATCTCTCCAAAAAATGATCAATAAATGGTAGTGGGAAGTGAATCTTCTTTGCCGCAGCATTTAAACATCTGTAATCGACATATACGCACCATGATGTGGGTACTCGTATCGTGATCTCCTCTCCTACCTCATTGGTGACGATCTGGAGTCCCGATTTCTTCGGAACTACGTGTAGAATGCCACCCACTTGGAGTCTGAGATGAGATAAATGAGTCATGCTCCACACAATTTATCTATATATGTTTCCACTACTTCTTGTAAATTTGGATTCAGTCTCCGCTGGAATTCACAAGAGGGCCCGGCGTTTTTCTCAAGGTATATATGGTGTGAACAGAGAGCAGGGTTAATCCCTCAAAGATCCGACAATCTCCAGCCTATTTTCTTGCATTTTTTCTCTAATACTTCTAGCAAGCGGGTTTCCCGCTCTTCAGTCAGATGTAAGTTGATAATGATTGAAATATTCCCCTTAGGTCCCGCAAGGAAGGCACATTTGTGAGTAGGGGCCGATGATCTGAGCTCTGGTATATCTACACCATCTAAGAACTATGGCTCTACCAATGTTGAATCTGGTTGTGTTGATAATGTGGTTGGATCCTATGTAGTATCAACTGCCACCAATTGTACAACTTCGGGGGTCGGATTGCCAAAGATGTGTCTTATTTTGGCAAAAGTCACATCCGACCAGTCTTCCTCACCCCTGAATTGTCCCGAGAGAAATGGAACTGATAGGTCAAGATAGACCTATGAGTCTCTAGGAGTGTAGGAGGATGCATAGAGATTGTTATGTTGAATGAGCTGGATGACTGCTTTGTCGACAATATCCTCTCTGGATGAGAGTGATTCTTCCACTACAGTCGGGTTATGTCTCCAAGGCCCGACTGTCTTGACTATACTCGATTCTGCCTCAAACCTAGAAGAAGGGGACTCAATGCTGGATTCTGAATCAAGCCTCTGGAATCTTGTATGATGTAATTTCTAGGTTAGCATCACTGAATTGGATCTTCCCAGAAATACAGTCAAATAGGGCTCATGCGGTCCATAGAAAGGGTTGCCCCTAAGATCATCTGGGAATCCTTCCAATTTCTGGGGTCATCCATATTTAGGATAGTGAAGTTCATTGGATAATTGTCCCTCGAGGCTGATTACAATGTTCCTAATCTCGTCCTTGGGTCTCTTAGTTGACGTGTCTGCAAACTGGAGTATGGATCTTGATTTACTAAGAGGACCTAGATTCAGATGCTCAAAGAGTGTAGTGGGCATGAGATTAACGGATGAACCATTGTCTAACAAGGTTCTTGCAAACTTGATATTGTTGATTTGACTTTTACAAAGTGTGCACCCATGTCCTTCTTCTTTCTAGGGAGTTCATTTCTGAGTTAACTGAGATGTTGCGATGGAGAGAATACGCTTCTTTGTCATGTTTGAATTCTTTCTACCGACCCTAGTTGGTATGCATCTCACCTTAAGGTGTTTTCTGAATGCTAGATCTCGCTCTATCATCTCGTCTAAAGATAAGGTATCATTGATATTGTCTTTACAGATTCAGGCCATCTCTTCATCATTTATTGGTTTTTTTAGGTTTTTCTTCCTTCCACCCGTTAGAGCACATGGGAAAGGGATTGGATGGTCAAGTTCATGAAGTAAAACATCACTTTTCTTGTACATGACTTGAACATAGACTGACAATAGGACTCTGACTTGAGTTTGGAAAAGGAAAATATTGCTGATTCGTGCGGGAAGTTGCTGCTTAGGTGTGCCCTCCTCTTCTTATTCAGACTCACTTAACTCTAGTGGGATTTGGTTCTCCAATGTTGATGTTGCCTGCCTCTCCCCATCTTCTTCCCCAGATGCATGATTAGGTGTGGACACTGGGGTTATGTCATTGCATTCCCTTGTTCGATCGGGCATGGTTACGGCCTCTCCACTCACGAGAGAAATATGATTGATGACATCATGCAAAAAGATCTCGTATTCAAGTAAAGAATATTTTGATAGTACTACCTGATCTGGGCATCCAAGGCTATTAGGGTTAACATGGACTTGAGCTGGAATTGCGGTTTGTGGGGTAGTGAGCTCGTCTCTCCATCTCGAGAGTCGATGATATTAACCCTCATATCATGTACTTCGTCTAATACTCTCTGGAGATCGAGAGAGATAGACGAGGAGGACCCTTGGCCCTGCCTGGCCTGGGTTTTTTTATTATGATTGGTGGGACAAAATTGGCATTGTTGGCTCTAGTGCTGGTATTGCTGCTGCTGCGGTTGCTGGTAACTAGGACGGGGTTGCTGGTATGGACGTTGATGTTGTTGTTGTTGAGGCTGATAGCCGGGACGAGAATGTGGTGGATGATGGTTTGTAGTTGAATTGGGATCCTTTCAGCTGATTTGATCGAGATTGTACCATACTCAGTTAATCTCCAAGACTTGTAGAGGTTTCTCGTAAACTGTCTAGGGAGAGGTTTCTTTTGTCTGATGGGTGAAAGACCGGTATTCGCCCTAGGTTCTTTGTTTCCCTACCCCATGACTTGAATGTAGTGAATATGGTGCATGAGGTCGAGGGGTGTAGTCAGGGTGGGTATCTGGATCTTGGATACCCTATTAGTATGTGTTTTCACAGAAGCTAACTCGGGTTAAGTTGATTAATTTAAGGTGTCATTGTCACCCAAGCTAACTATGTGTAAATCGAGAAAAATATTTAACCACTAAAAAACAAGCAAATCAAGTAAAGTGGTATAGCTATTATTGTTAACATGGTACAGCGACCAAGGTCGAACACAAGGAGCATTGTAATAAATTATGTTTGTGAGTCAAAGAATCGAAGGATTTTTATTTTCTTTTTAATGATTTCCAATTTTGCGAATTTTTAATTTTTGGAAATACGACAAGTAAAGGCAATGAGTCAAAATGGCAAACACACATTCTTTTTGTATTTTGTCAAATATAACAAAAATACTCAAAAAATCTAACAAAAATATTTTTGGGTTTTATAAATTTTATACTATTTTTGGTAATTTTTTTAGGTATTTTTAGATTTTTATATGACTTTCAAATAAATCAAAAACTAAGAAAGTAAGCAAACAGTGGACACCCAATAGTTTTTTGCATATTTAAAATATCAAATATGCTCAAAAATCTGATTATTAATTTATCAGAAAATATGTAAATATCTACAAACAGGAACTGAAGTCACAAATTCTGGATTTTTAATGGACTTTATATGGTTTTTATAAGGTTTTTAGGGTTTTACAAGTTTTTATGTTTTTATAAAAGCAAATGATATGAAAATTAGATATCAATTAAAACTACTCAAAATAAAGCTACCCTATTTTTTAGAATTTTTAACACATTTTTCGAATTTTTATGAATTTTGTACTATAAACAAGACACTTTTTACAAGTTTTTGAATTTTTAATAATAGTAAATAAAGGAAATATAGCAAACGAAAAATCACCACAAATGAAACACAATAGAAGGAGCTACAGGTAATTTTTATGCAATTTTTGGAGTTAATTAGTTATTTATTGTAACTAATGAATGATAATAAAATTAAAATAGGAGGCAAAGGATAAAAATGTAATTATTTAATTTTCTAGGGCCAAATAATAACATGCAATAAAAATCTAGGGCCAAAACTGTAATTATCCAGACAAATACGTGCATTGCACGTGACAAAAACTCACAGGTACATAATGCAAATACTGAAAATCTTCAACTATTGCATTAACACATAAAAGCACATGTCCAAATATGCAAATATCCCACACGTGAGGACGCACGTGACTCAAACTCGGCTGGACTGAAATGCAAATAAAGAAACTATAGGGTCTTGACTGCAAATATTCTTAACTACCTATCGCATTTATTGGACGAAATGAAAATAGAGTTCCCTACAAGGCCACGTGGCATGCATGCGTTGTCTCTCTGACATACGGTGTTGATGACCGTTAGTGGGCAGATCTGTTGGCCCAGGTGGCAGGCGGGACGTGTGTGTCAGATCTGCCCACTGATCTGATTGGACATGCAACTTTTGGGCGTGCATGAGTGACAAACCGTAAAATCGGCCCTTTAATAGAGTGTTTTTAGCACTCGGGATCATCATCGTAGTCGGGCCGATTTTGGTCATCAAAGAGATCAACTCATTTAAAGATATGCAATAATAAATCAAAATGAGATGATCGTAATTTATTTTGCTTGGTAAGATACCAAGGTCGAACTCAGGGACACGAGCCTCTCTCGTATTGATCGGATTTCTATTTATTTAACTAAGTGTTGAGTTTAGAGGCATATAGGTCAAAATCATGCAAAGACACAACAAGACAATGCATTAAAAATAAATTAAACATGCATTTTTTTATCCATTTTTATCATGCAAATAGATGAACATGTTAAGCGAACGGAATGCCCAAAATGATAATCACTTGAGCCATAAGAAATTTGCGAGTCAAACCGAGTTGAAATTAAGAAGCACTCTACATTTAATAAGCAAGTAAGCATGACAAATGAAGAAATCAGGACACTTAGATAATAGAATAATACACTACTGATCATAGTGTCAAATCTAAAATTAAGGCATGCCATAATAAAGATGACGAGAAGAGCCTTAAAATGAAACTGAAATCAACTTGATTGGAGCTATGTAGCTCAAGATATGCATAAAAGAAGGCAGGGGCATAAATGCAAGAAAACATGAAAAGATAACTACAAAAAGGTCCCTGGAAAGGACTGAAATGCAATAAAAATAAAGTACGGAGCCTTCCCTGTAAATTATCCATATGCGCGGGGACCTTTTTGCAAATTTGAAGAATTATTGGGCTCCTCTGCAAATTACCCAGAGTAGCACGCGCGATGCACGTGCTATCCAGGCTTGGAATCAGGCTAGACAGAGGCTCGGTGAAGCTTCGACTAGGCTCGGCTGAGGCTCGGACTCGCTGCAGGCTCGGGGTAGGTTTGGACGTCCCAAGCCTGGAGGCTTGGAGGCTGAGGCTCGGTGAAGGCGCTGGCGTCGCCACGTGGCCAAAGCGGAACCCTCTGATCACACGGATCGAAGGGCTCTCAAAATCGTATGCGTGGTTGCTTCTTAACCATCAGATCTTTTGAGGATCCAATGGATCCTATGCTCTCCTGGTTGGACGACGTGGCTGCACATAGGCCATTGGATCTAGGCGATCCAACGGTTGCTGGAGAAGATGACGCGGCCTTGTCTGGACCGTCAGATGCAGACCATCCGACGGCAGCTGTTTCTTCTTCATCCTCCGAAGCTGGCGGCGCTTCTGGAGCTCCGGCGAAGGAGCTCCTCCTCCGCCTCTCACTCTCGGTCATGGTGGACCTCCCCCGAGCCCAAGGAATGGTCGTCGATGAAGCGGGGGACTCAGGGAAGGGCCAGAAGCACCTGGTGGCGCTCATCGACGCTCGGCTGGTGACTGCGAGATCGATGAAATTGGCTCCGGCCGAGCTCCGATCATTGAGCGAATAGAGACCTGCAAGGTTAGTAGCATATAGCCGAAGCTTAAGGGTGCGTGAGTGAGTGAGTGGGAGCTCATAGGGAACGGAGAAATGGGGAGCTCGAAGCTCTTCCGCCATGGATGGCGGAGGAGATGAGTCGGTAGGTGACTGAGGGTCTGGAAGAAAGAGGAGGTGATCGGATCTATGCGCGGCGAAGGGGGGTTGAAGGCGGAGCTAATGGAATGATCAACGGAGGGCGACATTGAGTCATGAAGCCTAATTAAATAAGTAAACGACGAAGAAAATGCAAAGAGAGAAAAAAAGGTACTTACCTGATCGGAGGTGAAGCGCAGGCCTAGGCTGGGAATCTTGACGATTCCCGGGGTCGTCGCACGTCGAGGGCGGCCGTTCCTCGGAGCTCGAGCGGGGCTGAGCCACCGCGACGCCGCCCGGAGGTCGGCGGGTCTCACCGAGGGGAATAGGTCGTCGTCGCTCGATCCATCCGCCTCCCCCTGTCACAGGGAGGCGGAGAAGGGTTCGGCCTACCCCTGCATAAAGATGGACGCCGTGATTTGTCGGAGGGGGCGAGATATTTAGAGGGTGAAGGCAGAGGTTCCGGTGATGGGGTCGTGGTTTGTGAGGGGAATATGGAGCGACTGGGAACGTATCATGGAGTGCGAGATGAATGGCGAGAACGACGGAAGATGGGGGTTCGTGATGCGACGGTTAGCGAGAGGAGAGGTGATTGGAGGAGGTGGAGAAAATGGAAAGGGCGAGCGGGGCGCACGAGGTGATGAACGTGGGGAAGAGGAGGTTCTAGAGGTTGACGACGATGTATGGCCGTTGGATCTGGAGATCCAACGGTCTGAGTTGAGGCGTTAAGAAGCGGCGTGGATTAAATCCGGGGTGACGTGATCGGAGGGTTGCGGAGCAGCCACATGTCATCTTGACGTTGAAGCGCGAACGAACAGGCCAGATGCGAAGGAGCTGCCGATCGAAGGGTTGAGAATCAAAGTGGTAGTTGCGGCTCAGATCAGATCTAAAGCGGCATGATCGGAGGCCCAAGATTCGGCCACGTGTCGCGCTGCGGAGTGAGCGTTGGCGGACGGTCGTGATGAAGTCCAAGGCTTGATCTGAAGGTTAATATTCAAGTGATTGTAGACGGTGGAGATCAAGACCTCATGTGTGTGATCGAATGGCTCAAAAGGTGACACGTGGTGCGCTCTGCATGAGGCGCGACCCTGCGGTGCGGATTAAGGGAGGGTCTGATCGAATGGCTGAGAATAAGGGCATGCGTGGAGCGTTTTGGACCGTTGGATCTCAGGAGGACATCCGACGGTCCAGATCACAGGCGGATAAGACAAGAAGAAGCGGGCCACGTGGCGCCCCCGGATTGGGCCACGTGGCCCAATCAGGTTATTTCTTGGGTTTTTTTGGTTTTTGAAGGTTATAAAGGCCGAATTTGAGAAAACTCAAAACATGAAAGTTGTAGATCTTGACGAGATCTACAAGTTTCATGTTGACCAAAACTGGAAAAAAGATCAAACAAGGGCCCGAAATATTTTTGAGGGTATTTTTAAGTCTAAAAATACCACTAATTTTTGCTTTGTCATTTTTTTGTGATTTTTAATTTATTTAGGACTCTGCTAATTACAGGACATTAACATGGTTTTATTGACAAAACTTTTAAGCAAGGGAGTTAATTATAGACAATAAAGATGATGAAACTGAGGTTCATCATCCCTATACTTAAACTATGCTCGTCCTCGAGCATCAAAAAGAATGACTAGGTTGGATTAACCCCCTTGTGCATGTGAATACAGGATCCAATCTGATCAATTCGACTCGACTTTAGAGATCCAAAATTCTAGAGTTCAACCCAGCCTTAATCAAGAGGTTTCCAATTCCTCTACTTCTCTAGACTCTCTCTGATGTACATATAAGCTAAAGGATATGAAGTTTAGTGTTGACTGCAATTTCGAGAGTAGAGTCAATTCGTCATCCAAAATCTTGGTCCGAGAAAATCTCCTAAGGACCCAATCCTCAGTATTAGGGAATAAATCAAATCTTGCATTCAGTCCACCGTCTCTTTAGTTGTCGGACTTAGAAAATGTAGATGGCAGGCCAGAAATGGAGGGCATGGGATTGTGTCAATTCTTCTCTCCCTCTCATTGGAACAAGGATTCTCTCTAGTGCCTTTTACGCAACACATTTTTTTGGTGTTGATCAGTGCGTCCGTCAAGAGAAGTTGGAGCCGTCTGCACTTGTTTTCCTGGGAGTACACCGAGGTGTGTCTCTTTTGAGTACCTATCGTACCTTCGACACCCAGACTTGTAGCATTTACGATGCAGAGCCCTTTTTTGGTGCAAGCCCGACTCCTGGTCCTAATAGCGGTGGTCCAAGTGGACACTTTGAAAAGTTTGGGAGCGCTCGCCTTTGGTGGAAGCTCTTTGATATGTAACTTTGTGGAATGAGAGCTTTTCTTTGAAATTTCTTTGACTTGTATAATTTGTGGCTAGCTCCACTGCTTTTACCAAGAGTTGGCGCACACTGATCAATAATTTTTTTATTTTTCACACCCAGGCACTTAGGTTAATAACAAGAGATTAGTATAAGAACCAAGTTCTCATACTGGCTAATATTGCTGACACTCAGGTTTCCTGAAGCTTTCAAAGATTTTATCCCATCCTCGAGCATCATTAGATCAAGTCCAGACTCGACTTCCTCATCCCAATCCCTCAGGTGAAAAATCAACTCATCTCAATCAAAACCGCAGTCGTGCATGTGTTGTGCTGATCATATTCTTTATGTCTGAGACTAAGCATGGAATATAGCATGCAAATCTAGAAACCTAGAGGAATGTGGATGATTAAGTCAATGACCCTCAAGGCTAAGGCTGGTTAACCTAAAATCTCAAAGACCTCAAAAAGCTAAGTTTCCTTGACCAATTCAGATCATGGGTGAAAGTGTAAGTGTAGAGGACTAATCCAACTTCTTCATTCAAAAACAAGACACACATTTTTTTTCATTTTTTTGAACTTTAAGAGATATTAGAACTCCCTAAACTCAATTGAGCATCTGTGATTCAGCCAGTATGGATGTAAGTACAGGCCGAAGCTCGTTGCTTGAGGACGGGGCCTTGCGCGATGTCCTCTAAACCATCCAATCTGCTAAGGGCGAACCCTCACTGAACGCGGCTGACTTAATTGGGTTTAGTAGTCACCAATGACTCTTAAATGATTTTTAGGATTTTTCTGATTTTTATGGATTTTAATAAAGTTAAAACACGAGTTAAACTCAACTTTCCTTGAAAAGAGAAGGCGATTTTTCAAAACCATGTCACACAAAATAAAAAATTTTCAAAACATTTTCAAAAATCATTTTCGAAAATATTTTTATAAAAATAGCGTAACATAATATCGAGAAGCCGCGAAATCATTTGAGTTCTCTTAGTCCAAAGAGTTTTACGTTAGCCAAAAAGTTTTTAATTTTTCAAATTTTCCAGATTATAGCTAAAGTAAATATACGGTATATACGGTATACCCCCCTATACTTAAACTTTGCTATGTCCTCATAGCACTAGATGTTACAAGTACATAGGTCCATTTAAGTATATAGGAATATACGGGAGCTAAGAGGGGCTACCCTATACTTAGGTTAGAAATAACCTAAGTATAAAGGCAAGAAAAGATGAGTAGAGAAAAATCACGGGGACTCGGGTCCCCCCTATACTTAGGCTGAGATTAGCCTAAGTATAAAGATGGGAATTGATGTTGGGAGGGACCCAAGGTGAACGAAGAAGAGGAATGGATCTACAAATGAGTGGTTGAATCTTCGGAGATGAAATGGAGTGACTAAGGTTCTAGGGTGTGTGTCGCAACAAACATGGCTCAATCAAGCAAGCAAACCCTTAGTTTCACCAACTCACACATGAAACCAACCAAGGTTGGTTGATTATCTTGTCGGTTTTATTGGTGATAAAACGTTCGATAATTACGCGGAGAAAAATGTGAAATAAAAACCAACGCGTAACCGAGGGTGTTGCTCTCCCAAAACCGATTTTTACTCCATTTTTTTGTTTGACTTGCAATTAACAGTCCCAATTTTATTTAGAATTATCACTGAATTAAGGTTAGCACATCAATCAGAAAATCATCGTCTACCGTTCATTTCATTTTCCATTAATCCTAGGTGATCAAGCATAGGAAATGAAAGCCGAGAAAAACATGTATTCAATAAAAAACGCGATCTAGGCTAAGCGAGAAATCATGCAGTGATTTGACGATCAATCCGCAAAAAACTAGGGCCGTTTTGAAAACCAAAATCAATGTATGCAAGTCGAATAAAACCACACCTAATCATGCATCTATTAGCGGGAAATGATATCCATTTAAGTTTGGCTAAATGAGGCGAGATTACGTGCGTCTATATTTTAGTGTGTCCTACCTACGATCAAGCACGTAAAAATATGAAAAATAAAATGAGCTCGGAGAGCCGCGTGCCTATCCTAGGTCGACACTCAAGTGGGGACGATCCCCACACAACCACGATCATTCGATTACAATCGTGAGTCTTCAATCGAAGACCGCTGTAAAAGACGAATTATTACAATAAAATGCGACACATATATTTTTTTCTTTTCTTCTTTATAGGCTCCAAGCATGCTCATGCGGCTCCTCGCAGCGGGGAGCGTCCTGCATCTCGCCTCCTTGATCCATCAAGGGCCCTGCCACAAAAACAATGGTTAGATATTAAATAAGAAAGAAAAATTTTAAATGCGAAAAAGGATGAACAAATTGACCTATAAAACAAACACGAAATTAAATAAACAAAATTCCCAAAAAAAAAGAAATGAGCCGTGTCCCCGGCAACGGCGCCATTTGACAAACCGCAAAATCAGCCCTTTAATAGAGTGTTTTTAGCACTCGGGATCATCATTGTAGCCGGGCCGATTTTGGTCATCAAAGAGATCAACTCATTTAAAGATATGCAATAATAAATCAAAATGAGATGATCGTAATTTATTTTGCTTGGTAAGATACCAAGGTCGAACTCAGGGACACGAGCCTCTCTCGTATTGATCGGATTTCTATTTATTTAACTAAGTGTTGAGTTTAGAGGCATATAGGTCAAAATCATGCAAAGACACAACAAGACAATGCATTAAAAATAAATTAAACATGCATTTTTTTATCCATTTTTATCATGCAAATAGATGAACATGTTAAGCGAACGGAATGCCCAAAATGATAGTCACTTGAGCCATAAGAAATTTGCGAGTCAAACCGAGTTGAAATTAAGAAGCACTCTACATTTAATAAGCAAGTAAGCATGACAAATGAAGAAATCAGGACACTTAGATAATAGAATAAGACAATACTGATCATAGTGTCAAATCTAAAATTAAGGCATGCCATAATAAAGACGACGAGAAGAGCTTTAAAATGAAACTGAAATCAACTCGATTGGATCTATGTAGCTCAAGATATGCATAAAAGAAGACAGGGGCATAAATGCAAGAAAACATGAAAATATAACTATAAAAAGGTCCCTGGAAAGGACTGAAATGCAATAAAAATAAATTACGGGGCCTTCCATGTAAATTATCCATATGCGCGGGGACCTTTTTGCAAATTTGAAGAATTATTGGGCTCCTCTGCAAATTACCCAGAGTAGCACATGCGATGCACGTGCTATCCAGGCTTGGAATCAGGCTCGGCAGAGGCTCGGTGAAGCTTCGACTAGGCTCGGTTGAGGCTCGGACTCGCTGCAGGCTCGGGGTAGGTTTGGACGTCCCAAGCCTGGAGGCTTGGAGGCTGAGGCTCGGTGAAGGCGCTGGCGTCGCCACGTGGCCAAAGCGGAACCCTCTGATCACACGGATCGAAGGGCTCTCAAAATCGTATGCGTGGTTGCTTCTTAACCATCAGATCTTTTGAGGATCCAATGGCTCCTGTGCTCTCCTGGTTGGACGACGTGGCTGCACATAGGCCATTGGATCTAGGCGATCCAACGGTTGCTGGAGAAGATGACGCGGCCTTGTTTGGACCGTCAGATGCAGACCATCCGACGGCAGCTGTTTCTTCTTCATCCTCCGAAGCTGGCGGCGCTTCTGGAGCTCCGGCGAAGGAGCTCCTCCTCCGCCTCTCACTCTCGGTCATGGTGGACCTCCCCCGAGCCCAAGGAATGGTCGTCGATGAAGCGGGGGACTCAGGGAAGGGCCAGAAGCACCTGGTGGCGCTCATCGACGCTCGGCTGGTGACTGCAAGATCGATGAAATTGGCTCCGGCCGAGCTCCGATCATTGAGCGAATAGAGACCTGCAAGGTTAGTAGCATATAGCCGAAGCTTAAGGGTGCGTGAGTGAGTGAGTGGGAGCTCATAGGGAACGGAGAAATGGGGAGCTCGAAGCTCTTCCGCCATGGATGGCGGAGGAGATGAGTCGGTAGGTGACTGAGGGTCTAGAAGAAAGAGGAGGTGATCGGATCTATGCGCGGCGAAGGGGGGTTGAAGGCGGAGCTAATGGAATGATCAACGGAGGGCGACATTGAGTCATGAAGCCTAATTAAATAAGTAAACGACGAAGAAAATGCAAAGAGAGAAAAAAGGTGCTTACCTGATCGGAGGTGAAACGGAGGCCTAGGCTGGGAATCTTGACGATTCCCGGGGTCGTTGCACGTCGAGGGCGGCCGTTCCTCGGAGCTCGAGCGGGGCTGAGCCACCGCGACGCCGCCCGGAGGTCGACGGGTCTCACCGAGGGGAATAGGTCGTCGTCGCTCGATCCATCCACCTCCCCCTGACACAAGGAGGCGGAGGAGGGCTGGGCCTACCCCTGCATAAAGATGGACATCGTGATTTGTCGGAGGGGGCGAGATATTTGAAGGGTGAGGGCAGAGGTTCCGGTGATGGGGTCGTGGTTTGTGAGGGGAATATGGAGCGACTGGGAACGTATCATGGAGTGCGAGATGAATGGCGAGAACGACGGAAGATGGGGGTTCGTGATGCGACGGTTAGCGAGAAGAGAGGTGATTGGAGGAGGTGGAGAAAATGGAAAGGGCGAGCGGGGAGCACGAGGTGATGAACGTGGGGAAGAGGAGGTTCTGGAGGTTGACGACGATGTATGGCCGTTGGATCTGGAGATCCAACGGTCTGAGTTGAGACGTTAAGAAGCGGTGTGGATTAAATCCGGGGTGACGTGATCGGAGGGTTGCGGAGCAGCCACGTGTCATCTTGACGTTGAAGTGCGAACGAACGGGCCAGATGCGAAGGAGCTGCCGATCGAAGGGTTGAGAATCAAAGTGGTAGTTGCGGCTCAGATCAGATCTAAAGCGGCATGATCGGAGGCCCAAGATTCGACCACGTGTCGCGCTGCGGAGTGAGCGCTGGCGGACGGTCGTGATGAAGTCCAAGGCTTGATCTGAAGGTTAATATTCAAGTGATTGTAGACGGTGGAGATCAAGACCTCATGTGTGTGATCGAATGGCTCAAAAGGTGACACGTGGTGCGCTCTGCATGAGGCGCGACCCTGCGGTGCGGATTAAGGGAGGGTCTGATCGAATGGCCGAGAAAAAGGGCATGCGTGGAGCGTTTTGGACCGTTGGATCTCAGGAGGAGATCTGACGGTCCAGATCACAGGCGGATAAGACAAGAAGAAGCGGGCCACGTGGCGCCCCCAGATTGGGCCACGTGGCCCAATCAGGTTATTTCTTGGGTTGTTTTGGTTTTTTAAGGTTATAAAGGCCGAATTTGAGAAAACTCAAAACATGAAAGTTGTAGATCTTGATGAGATATACAAGTTTCATGTTGACCAAAACTGGAAAAAAGATCAAACAAGGGCCCGAAATATTTTTGAGGGTATTTTTAAGTCTAAAAATACCACTAATTTTTGCTTTGTCATTTTTTGTGATTTTTAATTTATTTAGGACTCTACTAATTACAGGACATTAACAGGGTTTTATTGACAAAACTTTTAATCAAGGGGGTTAATTATAGACAATAAAGATGATGAAACTGAGGTTCATCAATGAGCGGTCATGATCCAATATGGGAGGAGGTCATTAATCTGACGGTGTTGAATGGCTCTGGATGAACTGTGAAGAAGGGGCAGGCTGGCGAACTTCAATCGGGTATATCTTGCACTCCTCGGCTCTGATCAACTCATTGAGGAGCGCAAGATACCTGAGGGGGATACTGTGATCAACGATGAGAAATGGAGGTGAAGGTGGGTCATGGCCTCAACTCCGGTGTGAAAGGCGGAGGAGGCTGAGCGCGATGGAGCTTCTCCAGCCACGTACGAGCTACACTCAATCGGCCACTAACTCAAGCTCCAAAGGAGCGCTGGAGAACCATGTCACGATCCTAAAGACTTGAATGGAGGAGAGGGGGCGAGAGGGACGAGCTGAGCTGTAGTGGAGGCCGAAGAGAGGATTTATATGTGCCTAGGGTGTCTAGAAAGGTCGGAAGAAGGCATGCACACCTAGGAGGATCCGAACCTTCCTAGGGAACCGTGAGGATCACGGACCATCAGTGAAGAATCGAGTCCGCAATCCAAGGACAAAAATGTTGGGCCTGAGCGAGAAATTTGTGAGAAATTGGGTCCGGCGAAGAGATGCCCGGGTCGGGCGTGGATGAGGATAGGTTGACCCGGGTCAACAGACTCGTGTTGACCAATCCGGAAATTCAGATTTGAAAAATCAAAGAATAATTAATAAAAAATATCAAATAATTTTAAAATAAAAAATGAATAAAATGGCAATTATTTATTATTTTATAAACTATTTTCTATTTTAAATTAATTTTAATAATAAATATATACATTATGTCCAATAAATGGTATTATGTACAATTATAATATACCTATATATTATATACATTTTTTTACTTTATTCTTTTATGAAATATATTAGTTTTATATTTTATTTATTTACAAAATATTTTAAAGTATATAAAATCTTTTTATTTGATTTTTACAAATTAATTATATGTATTAAACAAATAGGTATTATGTACAATATATATGTGTTCGTCGGCTTGTACATTGAAAAGAGGATTTTATTTTTAATTTAATTTGTATTTTATGAGTTTATTTCAATTTTTATATAATTGTGAGAAATATACATAGGTACTAAAAATACTAAATGTGTACAAATTATTTACAATATATATATACAAGTATAGGTGTTGTGTGTTTGTACACATTCTAATTTTCGCTTATTTTTATATTTTATATTTACACTTTTATTTACTAATTTTATGAAGTAAAATGAATTATTTTGAGATTTTATTTAGAAATAAAAAGTGAAGGATATATATGTAGGATGAGTAGTGATGAATATATACATTAGATAAAGACCCTATCTCTCCCTACTTTATTCCTTGTCGACCAGGCCAACATTTGACCTTCTGTCGGGGTTCGGGTCTATCTGCATTTATTGCATAAATACATCATTATTTTATTCCTTTTCTTTTCCTTTTGATTTTCTTCTTTATTCTTTTATTTTGGTCAAAAAGAATGTTGACTGCACAATGCTAATTTATTGTATTTGATATATATTTACAGATATTTTGCATAGGGAATTTGGCTAAAAAGAGAATAAAGGATGTAAATCATGGATTCATCAGTAAGCTCCTCCATCTGCTTGGGGACTTTGGACACCTTCATGTGTATTTGTTCCATCATCATTAGCTTATCCGCTATGATTCCCATGTCGATACTTTAGTCGGTGGACATATTGTCCACGGTCTTCTTTCCCCCTTTTTTTGATATGAGTGAAAGAGGGTTGGGCATGTACGCTCAGCTTGTTGTTTGTGCACGACTCGTGTCGGGTAGTTTTTCGAACACCTTGTAGATGTGTCCTCGTGACGTCCCATGTAGCTTCCTCCACAAGCGGCGCTAACTAACCCATACATCTAAGGGTTTAAACAACTTACTAGACTCTGGACCAACAACATCTTGCTTATGACATGCCCTGATCATTTGAATTAAATCCGTAAACCTCTCCCAAGCCTCATGAAATGGTTCATTGGGAAGTTGGGTGAAGCTTGTGAGCTTGATCCTCATTTGATTGATTTTACTTATTGGGCAGAATTTCTTTAAGAACAGAGTATTGAATGTGGCCCATGTTGAGACCACCTCCCTTAAATTCTTCAACCAATATGCCACCTTATCAGTCAAGGCAAAGGGAGCGACTCTCAAACTAATATAGTCTTGACTAACCCTAAAATGAGAGAGGTTGTCACAAACTAACTCAAAATCCTAAAGAAGACAGTATGGTTCTTCATGGTTATTCTGCTAAACTTCGAGAGTAGCGCAGGGAAATTTGGTTTGTATTCAAATGCATCATCGAAGGAACTGATCTCAGCCAGTTGTAGTCCTCATCAATCTCCGGGAGATACGTATCTTCCATTGCAGCTTCTTTGTGATCTGTGGCTCTGTTAGTACTGCCAACTAAGCTCTGAGTAGTTCGTTCCGTTGCTTGCCTACAGTTATCTGGGCCAGGATTGCTATCATTGGATTGTTGTTGTTTTCATCTTCACAAATATTCTTCTTCAGGGGCATCTTGTCTTCCTCTTCACCTTCAGATGTATACATGTCTCTATTAGATACATATGTAGAAGGTTTGGGGGTTCTACCAAAGATAAAGAGTTCATTAGTAGGAGAATAATTAAAGAGAGGATTAGTTCATGATCGACTAAACCCTGAAGGTGACTTATGGATTTTGGTCATGGGAAGAGGGTCATCTCACGACTAAGTGGGCTCGAGAACAGGGCCATCTCGAACCCGGAGAGACATAAAATCTAAGGGGTTCTATGAAGTGTTTGCAAAGTCTGCACTAAATTCCTAGAGAAATCCATCTCTGATGTCAAGAGAATCGATAGATACACCGTGGGTACAAATGTACAGTCTTTGAACACATAAAAAGGAAACACAAAATCAAACCCGTATATTCACAAAATGGATACATGTGAAGGCACATTAGAGTTCGACCGCTTGTCTTTTCACTTCTAAGATTATTTCTAATCAATTTTTCAGATATAGCACTCAGTCGACCTATAGTGATTGGTGGTTGAGGTATATTTGGAGAGACCGAAGATTCCTCACTTGAGGTAACAACGAACTAATCCTCCTATATGATTTACCACATGTAACCACTGTTTTACCTAAGGATGAGTACTTATAATACCAAAATGGGCGCGTACCAGACTCAAGTATGCACGAGATGATGGCCTTCGCTGAAGTCCCGATGAGACGGCACCATTTCACCTTGGTCTCTGAGTAGTAAACGATGGAGGGGGCACGATCATTATCAATATAGCTTCAGTAATACTTTGGAAAATCCAACAATACTTATGGGGATTTCCTACTATGTGCTAGTGTCGATGAGCAGCTCTCCGATCCACTCCCTTGAGTAAGGTTTCTTAAAGCTAAATATTCAAAGCAAACACAAAGGAATTTAGGCTCTAATCCTTAAGTGTGGCATGCCTCACTTAGTCTAGAGAGTACATGTGACCAATGATGGGTATTGTTCTCCCAATACAGGGGTTGATTTATTCCAATTATTTTGGTTGGCCTTGTTATCCGTCTGATGAACATGAAATTTCCCTATATTAAAATTGTGAAATTACATTTAATTTCTTTGCAGGTGGGCAATTCAGATTCTAATCAAAACGACCACTAATTAATTTATCGATTAATGCGAGTGGTCAATTTGGATTTTTTACTTGTCCCTTGCGGTCTCTAACTGATGGGACCTTTTCTTTGACCTTACTACTCTAATTCATCCGGTCCCCTTGGCCGGTCTTCCTTTAGGCGAACGGGAATGTGCCTTAGAAAGACTTGCAGAATGCCGAAACATCTGTGCCGAGTCAAGTGAGATGCGGCTTGGACAAGCCCATGGTCGAACTTATGGATGCCAGTGTCTCCTCAGGTCAATTTCTAAATGATTTAGAACTTAGGTTTTCATAGGAATATTTTTTTGGTATTTTCAAATGCAATTAATGGATGGAATGTAATTTTGGCAAAGTTCGAGGACTAAAATACAATTTTCATTCAAATGATGTCGAAAAATTATGAAACTTAGCCATAATGTTAAACACGATGAAAACAAGCTAGTGTATTTTTTTGGAATTTTTGGAGAAAAGTGAATTTTTAATGAATTAAACAATGCAAAAGATGTGATTGTTGGTAAATTAAATTTAATAAATAGAATACCTAATTATTTTCAAAAAAAAAATTATCCTAGATGTATCTAATGATGATCTATCCAGGGAAAATTTGAAACACTGAAAATGGTAAGTTCATAGTATACTAAAAATTACTTAATATAATCACAAATGATTTATTCAGTGAAAACTATGAAATTGATGTGATTTTTGGGCAAAATGTAGAACACAAGTAATTCTATCTAATTTGATATTTTCATAATTTTTAGAGCAGTGAATAATTTAATAGCAATTTTAGAGCATGAAATGGGTAAACTACGCAAGTTTTCACCAAAATAATTATAATAAATCAGTCACTATTCACAAATTGCAAATAAATTCTCATTAATCAAAGAGTTGGTTGATCTACGATATGCACTTTTGGAAATGAAAATTGATGCGAAAATGTGACTTGAAACAAAGCTAGAACACATGGTTCTCGATGCAAATTAAAAAATAAAATTGAAGTAACAAAATAGCGCAATAAAGACACTTCTTTAATTACCTAAACCTACACGAGGTTTTGTGCAAATTTCCCAAGGGCGCATATGCTAGGCACGAGCTGCTTACGTCACTAGGTGCGGGGCGCTTTTGCAATTATTTCGGAACACACAAGTCTCACTGCAAATCCTTCAAGGGACATGTGCCTTGCCCATGCCCTGGACGGGGGTCTTCGTGATGTTTATAGAATATGCAAGGGTGTGGCTGTAAGCTTTACCCCTCCCCACATGCATAGTGCGTGAAGGGAAGGGAGTGATTTGCTTGGGTGGTTGTTGGCTGTAGATGAGGGAGAAAGACCCGCCGCCTATCGTAGGATGAGGTAGAGAGCAACAGAGGTCAGTGAGCGGGGTGATGGACTCGACGCGTGGACCAAGGTGGTGGTGCAGAACTGTGAGTCGGTGAGGCAGAGAGTAGTTGCATGCAAGAGGGCCGCTGGAGGGTGGGGGTGCGACCAAGGCTGGGCTCGCTTGTGGTGGCTTGGGCCTGGAGTCAGCGAGGTTGTACGTCGATGGAGCACGACCGTGAGCGAGTGCGGGCAGAGTTACGGTCACCTCAGCCAACACGCGAAGTACGGGCAACCTACGATGGAGTTGCGGACTGGGAGCAGGACAGTGCGATGTCAAAGGAAAGGGTCGTGGTGGTGGTGTCAATGATACAACGTAGAGGGGGGTCGACGATGAAGCGTGTGTCAGCAGTGGATTAGCGGGTGGTGCGATGGCGGAGGAAGACCAAAAAGGGAGAGAACTGAGGAAAGAGAAGAGGAAGAGGGAGTTTGCTGGAGGATGGGAGAGGGTTGCAAATTGCCTTGGTCGGTCTTCACCTCGAGTAGAGTGTCGGAGCGCCACGAGGCTGAAGCAGCTTCCTGTTGGAATTAGGGATGGGCATTGGGCTGGGCCGGCCCGGCCCAGCCCGAAGCCCGGCCCATGATACCCGACCCGGCCCAAGCCCGAATGAATAATGGGTCGGGCTTGGGCCGAAATTTTAGGCCCAATTTATATTCGGGTCGGGCCCGGGCTTTCCTTAGCCCAGCCCGGCCCAGCTCGCCGGCCCGGCCGAATGTAGGCCCGAAGGCCCGGTCCGAATCTAGGCCCGCCGGCCCGGTCCGGCCCAAGGCCCGACAATCAGCCCGGCCCGCGTCCTTCTAACTCCTAATTGGACCCGATCCCTAAAGGACAATTCTCACGCACACCCCGATCCCTCCCCTTCCCTAATCCCTGGTTCGTGTCCAACCTAACCCTATCGCAGCCGCCGACCGTCCCGTCGCTCCTCCTCTCGATCTTCTCCACAGGGCCACAACACCATCGTCGCGACGCCATCGCCTTCCCTCCTCCGCAGCACCACGTCATCGCCCTTCTTGTGCTCGTGGTATTTTTCACAAGATTTTTCCATTAATCTGATTTTTTTCGATGTTTAGTTTCACCTACAACCAGAGATATTGCCGCAAGTTTTTTCGATTTTTCTCGATGTTTAGTTTTTCCCTTCTCAGACAATGATGCACATAGACCATTAACATAGAAGGATGAATTTATGAACCTTAAAAAGGTCAGATCACTCGCAAGAGGATGAGGAAAAATGGAAATGGTGGAGAAGTAATTAGTTTCTTGTATGCTCCTGCAAAGGAAATTATACATTTAAGAACGTACGTATGCCAGTCTTAAATCCCATAGAACTATGGTCCTTGACTGAGGTCCATTAGAATTTGATTGGTTATATCATGTAGGAAGGGTCAGATGACTGAGGTCAGATCTGTACCAAGCATATAATATGTGAAAAAATTACATCTTATAAGTTAGGACTATGGTCCTTGTATTGATTTGATGAAGTTATTAGTTTTTTTTAAATTACACAGGACAGGAAGTTACTCTCAGCCAAATCAATGATTTTTTGAATACCAAAGTTGCTCCTAATGAACTGCTTGATGAAATAAAGGTATGCACAAGGACTTAGTTTAGTCTTTTCATTGATGCCTTTTGTTGGGTACGAGAAAGCTGAATCTTTTTTCTTGCAATTTAGGCACAGTGAATTTGGTTTGGATATTCTGTGGCTTTGTAGAGGTGGAGACCTATTGATTCTTATATGCTGAAATTCTTCATTTGTTAGATTCTTTTATCTAGTTGTGATTCACTAGACGAAAGTGTCCTGTAAATTAATCAACAGCACACTTCTCTCGTCATGCAATTAACTAGTAGGTAAATGGCAGAAAGGCACACACATCCCCATGTTCCTCCCAGCAGGAAGCCTATATTTTGTTTCTTCACACTGATGTCATTGTTGTGTGTCTCCTCATGGTTCTATATCTTGAGTTCCACGGAACGGCCTTACTTTGTTAAACACAACCAGCCTGCTTTCTACTTCAAAGCCATTCTCCGTGTCTGATACCTGTGGTTCTATTTATGATGGTTTCTTTCATTCATCCTCTGTGTTTCCCGATCACAATGGTCCCAGAGAAGACGAGCACTCGCAATGCGATCCAGACAATGCAATCTGCAGATGGGCCGGGCCGGCCCAAGCCCGACCCGAGGAAGTTGGGCCGGGCCTGGGCTTGGGCCGAAGAAATACAAAAACTGCGGGCCTAGGCCCGGCCCAAGGCCCGAACTATTAAGACGGGCTTGGGTCTGGGCCCTTCAGGGCCCGGCCTAGCCCGGCCCATGCCCAACCCTAGTTGGAATGATGTGACGAGATGAGGACCACCTCGGATCTCACCTTGAGGATGAGAGGGTCATCGTCGACTTCTACTCTGCGACCGAAGTTGTCACAGACGGTCTGAAAGGAGCTAGGCCCTCATCTCATGAACAACATATAGGGCACGACGATGGCAGTGTGCAGACCTTTATTGGTATTTGACGAAGTGGAGGAAGTGTTGGGTGGTTCATGGGTGATGCAGGTAGTGGGGTGGTTGCGGATGTGCGTCGTAAGGTGTGGGGGTCGTGGAGGATGAGAGAGAGGAGAAGTGGGGTGGAGGCGCGCACGGTCGTGGTGGCCAGCAGTTGCGCGGGCGGAGGTTGCGCAACCATTAGGTAGAGAAGATGGAGTGGGTCCTGCAAGGGGATGGAAGGAGAGGGGGGCCATCACGTGGCAAATAATAATAATAATAATCTAAAATGAACTTAAATAAAATGAAAAATAAATAAACAAAAATAAATAAATAAATAAAATTATAATAGGAATAATAAATAATATAATATAATATAATATTATATTATAAACAATAATAATTAGAATAATAAGTAAATAAAAAGAAAATGAATAATAATAATAATAATAATAATAAATAAAATAAAGCTAAATAAATAAAATAATAAGAAAAATAAAATAAAAATGGGGTGACACGTGGCGGCTCCAGGAGCGGCCACGCGTCGCTCCTAAAAAAGTCAAAAAATTAAATGTAAAGAAAAATCAGAAAGAAGTAAGAAAGGGTCAAAATAAAAGGTGCTCAAATAAAAATTGCTCATTTCAATGAGATCTACAACTCTCATAAAGGACTCAAAATCAAAAGAAGTCATCCGTACAAAAAGTATTTTCAGGTGGTATCTTATAGGTATAAAGTATCTTTTACTTTGATTATGGATGAGTTGACAAGTCATATTCAGGATGAGTTACCTTGGTGAATGTTATTTGTTGATAATATTATGTTGATTGACGAGACTAGAGATGGGGTAAATGAGAAGCTTGAGGTTTGGAGACATGCATTGGAGACTAAAGGATTTCGTATAAGTAGGGCTAAGATGGAATATGTGGAGTGTACCTTTGATGGAAGAAATGGTGAAGGAATCGAGGTGAAGATTGGTGATGATAACATTCAGAAGAGAGATTCGTTTAGATACCCGGGATATATTTTGCAACATGATGGGGAAATTGATGGAGATGTTACTAATAGAATAAATGCAGGTTGGCTAAAGTGGAGAGGTGCCTATGCTATGCTCTGTGATAAGAAAAATCCTTTAAAAATTAAAGGAAAGTTTTACAAAGAAGCAGTGAGACCCGCTACGCTCTATGGATCTGAATGTTGGCATGTGAACCATAGACATGTGCAGAGAATGGTTCTAGCAAAATGAAAATGCTAAGGTGGATGTGTGGGGACACACATGCAAAGATCGGATTCGGAATGAGGCAATCAGAAAGAAAGTTGGTGTAGCTCTGATCGAGGATAAGATGCGAGAAAACTGCTTAAGATGGTTTGGCTATTTGCAAATAAGATCAGCTGATGCATCGGTTAGGAGATGCGAGTGTTGCGATATTGAGCCGGCTAAAAGAGGGCAAGGACGACCTAAGAAGTGTTGGAAAGAGACTATACGAAGGGATCTTAGTTTTTTGGATATAAGCCCATGAGTTACCCAACATAGATCTGAAGGAGGCGAAGAATCCATGTAGCCGACCCTACTTAATTGTGAGAAAAGGCTTTGTTGTTGTGTCTTATAGGTATAAAATACCTCATTTTTGTCTTTTACAGATTTTTTTGTCATTTTTCAAATAAGATAAAAACCAAAATAAAATTATAGAAAATATGAATAAATAATTACAACTTAGTCTATTTTTGTATTTTATTAATAATTGATAAAATAAAAAGATAAAATAAATAAATAAATATACAATGAGGGGCCCAAAACCTAAGTTTCGCATACGAATTCTGATTCTTTTGAATTTGGTCGTGTTTTGAAGGTAATTGAATGTACATTAATTCAAAATTAAGTAGGGGTCCAAAAGAGACCGTTTGAGAGAGATATTCATGTTTTAAGGCTCCTAGTCTCAAATTAGGGTTTGGGTTTTAATGGTCAATTTTACAAGTTAGTATTTTTTTATATTTTTCCTTATTAGTATTAATAATATATATAATATAGAGTTGATATTATTCAGTTTTGAATTAGTAAAAAATAAATAAAAATAAGGGAAAATGGTGAATATGCATGTGATATTTACAAGGGAATTTTGGTTTCTTATTCAATGCAAATATGCATGCTAAAATGCAGAAATTGATTCTAAATGCATGAATGAGAATAATGCAAAACAAATAGAGAAATGCAACTAATTACTTGGTAACAAAGTTCTATTTTCTACTTTAGAGTGATGAATCACATATTCATCAACCCCCTATACTTCAACCTTGTTCGTCCCTGAGCAACTAAAATGAAATGCAAAAAGTGAAATGATTTTGGATTCCATACCAAGATCATGAACAAAATATGAAAATGTAGCTTGACTTGACCATTGGATTAATAATGTGATGGAACCTTATTGGGAAGAGAATTTAATACCTAACAACCTTTAAGTTCCCCAAGTCTCTATTCAAGTCGCATCAACAATCAGGTCAGAACAAATCCTCATATGCAATTCTGATGACTATGAATCTTACTTGTACTATGCAAGTGAAATATAACTCTTCACATCAGAAGTATCAAAGAAACAACCTCCTCTGTCAAAGTAACCCTAAATCCTCGGTTTAGCAACTCTTTCCTCGAGGAGTGGGGTATTCCCTTATAAGCTCAAGTGCAACTAGCTCAAGAAGAGGGGGTAGAGAAGAGAATGGACCGTGACCAATGTAGTCACATATCCATGGAACTTGACCAGTGTAACCAAGTCTCCAACTGCAGGCTTCCTAGGTATGAGACTTTGAAGCATGTGCCTTGCTTATTCGTATTTTCTCTTATGGGAATTTTTATTTATTTACTTTTTTGCCCGTCTATTTTTTTTGAAATTTTCCTTTTATATATATACACAAAAGTACAACATGCATATAAGAAGTATTTCTTCTTGATCCAGTAGATTATCCCTCTTTTGAAGCTTTATTGCAACCCACAACATCCCGTCGTTAGACGTCGTCACCACTAGACCATGTTGAGATGCACTACCTTCCCCAGAGGAGGAAGGATGTTTCCACCTGTGTGCTACTCCAAATCAAAGTATTCTGCCTCCTCACCACCTCATCAATGAAGAGATATGTGCAAGGTGCTTGTCCAAGTTAGGTCACTATCTTAAAGAATCGTGCGTGTGTATGAAATATTCTACTTAGACCAATCAAGATGACGTGTGAACATAGTCTGTAGACTCTAAGAATTAAGTCGTTCGACCTGAAACGTCTCAACTCTGGTTCCTATAATATTCCTCTGAAATTAAGTAGATTAAGGTCAAATCAAATCCATCCTCAACTTCTATTCATAATTTGGTTCATAACTTACAAACTTTTCACTTTGCATATGCTTTATATATAAATGAAATGCATATGTTATGAAATGCATATGAACGAAGATGATTGATTTTCTTAATCAATTCAAGGATGATATGCAAGAATAAATAATGGACCTTTTTATATTTTCTAATATACTTCCTATGTTATAACAATTTTTCAAAAGTATTATTTTATAAGAAGAATTTTACGGAATTGTATAAGTATTATACAACATATTATACACATTTTCCAACTTATATACAATATATACTATACAAGTATACATGTATTTTACAATTTTTTTTACAAATTTTACCCATCCCGTCATTATTGCACAATATATATAAAAATACACGAAAATAAGAGCTATGGGTAAAGTATATATGTAATATATACACACCCCCTATACCTAGCAAGTGATATGTCCTCATAGCACAAGAAGAGAGGAGAAGACATAGCTCATGCCAAGCACGTGAGAGTGAAAAGAATAAAAAGTATAGAATTCGACCAGCCTCCCTATACTTGGTCTCTAGCCTAAGTATAGAAGAAGAGCAAAAATGTGGCAGTCGAGGTCAAGAGGAGAAATGGATGAACATATACACATGGCGGGCATCAGTACTCCCCTATACTAGGCTCTGGTCAGCCTAATTATAGGACAGGAGTGAATGTGAGAACCGACGAGATATAGAGAATATACATATAATGGTGAAGAAAAGAAGGTGAGGCTTGGGTCACTCTCCTCCCTATACTAAGTATATGGTCATCTTAATTATAGCCATAAAATGAAATGATATGTAGCCAGGGTGAGTGATACGAATCAATGAGGGGGAAAAGAAGAAGAAGACTATACAAGATGGAGGGAGAATGTGTAAGAATCAAGGAGGTTTGTAACAAACCTTCTTGCATGAACGAGGAGGTGGGGAATATACAAGTACGTCGTTGTTGAAATCATCCTCAGATGAATAATAGTGAGGTGAAGGGATCATCCAACAAGGGTCGACACACAACTGCTTGCTCAGATACGACTTTAAGAACAACTAAATTGAGCTCACTCATATAAATCACCTCATCAGATCCGGATGAGGACTCCTCAGAAAATTCCTTATCTAGTATGTTGAAGGAAACTTTCAACTGTCTAGAACATGAAGCATTGTGGGGGAGAGGAGAGTGATGCGTCTTGAGGAGTTCGGTAGAACACCTCGATGAATCAATTCTCAACTTCCTCTCACTGGATAACCGACTAGAGGATGAAGCAATCATGTTTATGAGTGGGGTCAATTTAGTCCCGATTGTCTTCTTTGTTGAAGATTCAATATGTGGTGCGGTGTTGACCATGGGTACCTCATCATATGAGTCACCATATGGATTGCAATATTCCTGAAGGGTCAGCACATGTCTCATATAGGTGCTAGTGATCTCAGTTGGCTTGGCATTAGTGGTGATGCAAGCAATAGAAGTTGTGGATGTATGGAGAGTCTCTGATTCAATGGTCAGCTTAACAGTCAGTATCTTTGGTGTAGTTGAGATGTGGGATTCATCTACCTCTCGATGGTCACGACTGCTAGCAGCTTTATGGATTACCTTAGAGTATTATGTGTCCAAGAATGGGTAAGGTCATAGTTTTCCCAATGCTGTAAAATCGATCTCTCAAGTCTCATAATATATAGTCACCTTAGCTATGGTTAAGAATGTCTTCCAAGAATAATTGGAGACTATGTGAACTCTTCCTGATGCTCAATGTCAATGATCATATAGTTGAAAAACACCACCTGATCAGTTGTTTTCTCGAATCCCTGCGAAGAAATCAGAGAGAAAGATTTCGGTCGTTGTATCGACCAAGTGAGCTTTACCAGAAAGATCAAGGTGAGTTAATCTTTTATTTTTTTATTTATACTCCTAAACAAATGTATAGTGGATTCGTACGGGAGTGTCGAACTCAGGGAGGCAAACTATTGGAAACTAGGGGGAATCAATGAAGAATGCTTAGGTTTTGAGTTCCTAATTTTTATTTAATTTTTAATAATTTTTCTGAATTTTTATTTGATTTTTACAAATTTTATATTATTTTTGTAATTTTTTAATTATTTTATGATTTTTTTATTATTAGAAAATATTTAAATTTTTATTTGATTTTAGTTTTGTTATTTTTATATCTTTAGTGTGTTTTACTGTTTTTATGGATTTTTATATGGTTTTTATGATTTTTATGGGTTTTGGTTAACTTCTAATGTAGAAAACAAAAAGGTTATTAAAAACAGGGACGTATTTTTAATTTTTGAGAGTGAAAATGATGGTATAATATTTTTATTATATTTTCTGTAGAAACTAGATGAAATTCCCTTTAGATCGGTATGTTGTGCGTTTTTATTGGATTTTTATTGAATTAGTTATGAATTTTGCAAGTTTTATGTGTTTTGTATTTTTTTGTATTTTTTTATTGATTTCAATTTGATTTTTATTTGTTTTTGAGTTTATTATGCAAAATATAGTAAGATACACTAATGTCAATTTTTATAAGATTTTTTTGGGTAAGTTTTTATTTTTTTTTGTTTTATACTTTGTTGTTATGTATAGGGTATTTTGTTAGCTATACACGGTTTCTAGGGGGTATATGTGTAAAAAAAACAGAAAATAAGGGGCACGAGTGCAAAGTGTAATAAAGCAGAAAGTGAGAAACTTTGTGCAAAGAAACCAATGAAGCACGTGGATTTCACTTGCTTTAGCTCAGGCGCATGCTCAGCCAGACCTGTACTTAATCGCAATTACGCAGTAGATGGGAAGTGTAAAAAAAAATCCCAAACCGTCACGGATCATCCGCGTGAGTTCAGCAACGAGGACCTGTAAAAAAAACTAAAAGCATCGAGGGTCATTATGCAAAATTTTCCGCAAATTTATCGCCGGCACGCAAGTGGCATGTGACGCCCGTAAGCGGTGGGGCGGTGCACTCTGCTTCTGAAGCCAACGCGTGGCTCGTTTCCAGCTCGTTTCCAGCCGTTCGATCCAAACTGATCGAACGACCCCTGTAAATAACGGAGCGGGTTGTTGTTCTTCCTAAAAATCGAAGTTGCGGCGTCGGCAGAATCAGCAACGGAAATTTTCAAACTGATCTTCGATTGTAGCAGGAATGTCGTTTCTTCTTCACCAAAATAGATTGCTTTCAGAGGATGAAGCTTTGATCAATGGTGCCCGCGATTCAGATAATGTCCAATCTCCGATCTCGGAACTCCGGCTTCAGGCGCTTAGTCCAGACTCCCAAATCTACAGATCTTCACGCGGTTCTGCTCGTTCTATAGCAGTGGAGCCTCGCAACAGATGCTTCGGATGTCGTTCAGAACCTCCTCACTCAACGTTGAATTCTGATCATATGCTTCGTGCTCCAGATGTCGATGCGTGATTAAAAAAAACTGTTATATGCAAGTACTTGATCCTCCTGTTAATGACCTGCAATGATGAGATACGACTCGAGGTCGAAGCCTCGGTCCCACATACAAATAGATAGGGTGATGTTGTTCTATACAAGGCGGCACGAAAGAGCTCTCCGAGGTAGAGGCCCTTATGATAGATGTTATTCGATAATGATGACGGAATCGATATCCAATCTGAAACAACACCGGGTGTTTAGATCTGCAGATGCTCCGAGGAGGAGGATATCAGTGTCTCGAACGATTAGATCCTCGTCTTCAACTTGGCCAAGTGCAAATCAGAAAGGATGAATGGAGGAGTTTCGTATGGATGAAGAATGAAGCTCCGGGATTCAAATCGTGACGGATTGGAGGTGATTAAAAGCGAGGGGAAATGGATAAGCGGATTAGATCGTGTGAAATGGAACTGAGCGTGGATGTAGGATGATTTTATATCAATTTCCTAAGAGAAAAGTTGAGGGAGAAGAGAAAAATCAAAGAGGAGAGAAGGATTGAGAATAGAATTGGAGATAAACAGAGAAGAGAAAATCGGAGGGAGAAGGAAGGAAGAGAACAGCAAAGGGAGCTAACCTGGACAATGGATGGAATGCGGTGGTGCCGGAATACGAAGCTCGCAGAGGAACTCCGTGAGATCTCGGCCTCGACGTGCGGCAGTTCACGGAGGCTTTGCGCGGCAGAGAAACTCCTCGACGCCGGCGGCTGATCGCGCCGTTCCACTCCTCTCTCAACCTCGCTTCAACGGCGACGAGCTGCGCGACTGTCACTCGCTCTCTCTATCTCCGGAGCTCACCAGAAGAGGGGGTGTAAAAATAGCGGATGGGTTCCCGAAGGAGGAGGATGGACCTATATATAGGGGTGGCGGGATGGCGTCACCGGTGGGGGTGACGGGAAGCGGAGAGGTTGGGAAAACGGCCGGCCAACGGCCGGCCGTTAGGTCGTTGGCGGAGAAGAAGGGTGGAGAAGAAGATAGGTTGGCTTGGGGAAGAAGGAATATCGGAGGAAGAAGATGAGGAAAGGGGAAAGGTGGAGAGAGAGAGAAATAGAGGCCAATGAGAGATTGCCAAGTGGCAGAAGAGGAATAAAATAGGAAAAGACAAAATAGAGAAGAAGACAAAGAAGTTATATATAAGGATAGGAATAAATACCTCATATATTAAATTAAGTAAATAAATAGTGTGGATAAAAATTATAATTAAATAAATTAATTAAATTAATTAAATAAATTATTTAAATAAATAAATAAAGTATTATTTATTTAAAAAAAATAGGGTTAATGTATTAAATAATATATAAGTTACGGCTTATTGTATAATATACCAATAAGGACCCTGAAAACCGCGTTTTTCGAATTAACTCCGATTTTAGCGAAACTAGTGTCATTTTGTAGATAATTGAAAAATGTAATTTTAAGGACCGAGTTTGCTTAATTCGGAGTTCATACGACCGAGTTATGAGGCCCGGACGAAAAAAGTAGCGGCTTCTGGTCTCCGGATTTTTTCGGTATTTTAATTTATTTTTATTTTTATATTTTTATATACAATTTTAGATGATTTTAGGAAAAAGAATTAAGTTAATCGGATTTACGGTTATTTAATTAAAAATCCCGGAAGTTTATTCATATAGTACATATAGACAACGGGTCCAAAAAGCCGAAACTCACCGGTTTTATCCGATTATTTTTCTGATATTTTTAATAAATAGTATTATATACAAAACGGATCTTAAAAATGAGTTTGGTCAATTTGGAGATTTCTATAAATAGATATGAACCTCGGAAGTCTGCTTTTACGGCTTTTCTGGTTCATTACGGTTATTTTATTTTTATGCCGAAATATTTTTCTAGTATTTTTATAAAATATTACATATTTTTATGAACACTTTTTACAAGAGAAGTGTTTTCATTTGAGATTGTTTTGATGATAAATAAAATAGGTGAAGTATTTACATTATGAAAAACGGGTAAATTACATTTTTGGTCTTTATTTTCTGAATATTTTTATAAGTTATGATCCTTATCTCCCCCTACTTATTTCTTTGTCGATCCGGTCAATATTGACCTGGTCTCGGGGTTAGGATCAGTTTGTATATTACATATACAAACTTCTTTATTTTTCTTTTTCTTTTTCTCTTTATTCTTTTATTTTAGATAATTTAAGTGTTAATTATATAATATTAATATTTGTGGTTAGAATGTTAATTAATTAGAATTAGTGGATATTTACATGTATTTTACCAAGGATTTTAGCCAAAATGAAAGAATAAAGGCGATGAATCACGGATTCATCATTCCCCTATACTTTAACTTTGCTAGTCCCTTAGCAAACATTTATTCTATAAATAAGTGCAAGCAAAAAGAAAAAGAAAAAGGAAAATAAAAGAACTTAGAACATGCTAGTTTCTTTAAACCAAATATCACTTCATACGAAATCTGAAGCCTGGATTCAGACCTTTGGATTAATAGTGTGTCGGGACTCTATTAGACTTAGGATTTAAGCCTCGACAGCCCTCAAGTTCCACAAATCCTTATCCAGATTCACCTCAACAGCCAGCTCAGATCCACCTATCCATCACGCAAACTTTTCGGCTTTGAAAGCAATTTGTACTGTGTGTGAGAAGTTTTAGCTCTTCCTGCTTAGAGAAGCGAAGAAACCGCCCATACGGCT
Source organism: Ottelia alismoides (assembly GCA_037367405.1). Taxonomy (NCBI): domain Eukaryota; kingdom Viridiplantae; phylum Streptophyta; class Magnoliopsida; order Alismatales; family Hydrocharitaceae; genus Ottelia; species Ottelia alismoides. Next base: position 507,338 of record JAZKJV010001324.1, on the reverse strand, counting down.
ACACACTTCCATGGGGCCCTTATCCAGCAGCTCAGTCCTCGAGGAGGGAGGTATTTCCTTCTGAGGTCAGGTCGCGCTGTGTCCACAATCGAATAAGAGAGAGAATAGAAGAAGGAGAAGAGAACGGGAGTGTGATCAGTGTAATCACATCTCCGGTGAAGCCTGGCCAGTTTAGCCAAGTCTCCACGAAGACATGCAGGCTTTTCTGAAGCTCGGACCATTGTGGTCATTTTTGGTATTTGGTGTATTTGGCTTCTTTGGTAGTAATGATTGTTGCACTGCATCGGTCTTTTGTGCCCTGACGGATATAGCATCTTTTCAGTCCGCCCATTTTTTGGGGTCTTAGAAAAAATTGTGCCAGCAGATCCTTCCCTCATCCGAAGCTTTATTTCAACCCCAATCTCTCCCGTCTTTAGACATCACCACCACCAGATAAGGATGGAAACGCACCACCGAAATGAATTGCCCTTCGCAACCCCAGGCAGGTCGAGCTAAGTGCAGAGTGCTTGAGTTCAAAATTGAATCAAATGGAGAAGAGTTCAACGGATGACACCAGGTGTCCTACTTAGGCACTTTCAAGTTGAATTCCGAACACGGTCTCATGGAACCCAAAGAATTAAGTCTATAAGACCTGAGGAGTCTCAATTCCTGATCCTAATAAAGTCCCTTTAGAATTAAGTGGATTAAGGCCTAAACCAAGCTCCATCTCTCGGACTTAGATCAATGCGGTTCAAGAATCAAACTTGTTCTGAAAAATGCTAATGAATGCAACAATTTTTTTATGAGGCAGATTTTTCGGCTTAAATGTTTTAAGTGGATTTTAAAGAATTTTGCAACTTTTTATTGTATTTTAAAACTTTTCAATTTTTAGGGGTCTTTTTGTAAAAGTTAGTGGATTAATTCGATTTACACAAATTTTACACAGATTTTTGTGCATTTTACAAGGGATTTTATACAAGTTTTATATACAAGTTATATGGCTTTTATACAAGAATTTTTATGAGGATTTTATTTTTCAAATTTTTAAGGATTTTATCAAAGAATTTTATAACATTTTTTTATCTACAATTTTTAAGCCATTTTTTATAAAACATTTTTACGGTTTTCTTGCGGCTTTTAAAAACCCAAAATATAAACCCATACTTTTAAGAAGCCTTATTATTAAAAATACGAGAAAGTGCGAGTTATGGCTTCTAAAGTATATATAGCATATATATATACGACACTCCCCTATACTTAGCGTGAACTATGTCCTCATAGTGACCAAAGAAGCGACAAAGGAAGACATAACTCGGGCTAAGTATAGATCGGTGAAAAGAATCTATACTACAATGACTCAAAGAATAACGAATGAATGAATAGAAATCGATCATCTCCTCTATACTTAAGATCAAGTGGTCTTAAGGATAGCAGACTCAAAACCGAGGATGATCAAGGTCAAGAGAATGTACACACTCAACGGCTCGGCTTGTCCCCCCTATACTTAGGGTAAAATATCCCTAAGTATAGAGACGAAAATCAAAAGGTGAGGGACAAGCGAGGGAGCATACGATACAAAAAAAACGACGACGATCAAAAAGGGAAATGAGCGAGATCACCCCCCTATACTTAGGGTAAAGCACACCCTAAGTATAAGCAACAACATGGGTGATCGAACAGGACAATACAAACAATAACACGGTGTCTACACCCCCCCCCCCCCATACTTAGGATAAAGCACATCCTAAGTATAGCAAAATCTAGATGAACCTAAGGGTGTAAGACAAACAGAAGGAAGAAGGAATAAAATCAAAAATATATACAAGAGCAAACGAACTGTACAGGCTCAAGAAAGCGGGAAATTGGCCTTCATGCGCGACCTAGGAACGATAGAATTTACAAGATGTAGGTCGACATCAGGGTCATCCTCGGAGACATCCATATCTGAATCGGAGGATCCCTGATCTTTGTTGACCGGTGAGGAGCGGCCCGAATGGCCGAAAAGATGGATAGAGGCAACCTCTGAAATACGCTCCATAGTTTCTGAAGTAGACGCCAGATAGAGGTCGAACTCTGCTGCAATCTGATCGATCTCCTCAGCATCGAAGCCCTTATCTGAATCTTCGTGACAAGAGGGCGCAATAATCTCACAACAGGAAGGCTCGAATGAATGATCAACAATCGAAACAGGATCGGCCTTTGAAGTTCGTGCCACCAGCTGTTTCATCTCAATAACGTAGATACTCTGGATCTCGTCAATACATCTCCAGACATGCGTACTCGGATCACCAAAAGATGTGATTTCCGTGTTTTCCCCTCGAAAAAGGAAATCTCGAGTCTCTATAGAATCAGAAAGGATATGATCTTGCCTAATCTCATCTGTGATCTCACATGCCTTTGTCTCTGATGGTCCAGAAGCACTTTCGTCTACTGGCAGAGTCTCTATCGGCTCGGAGTTCGGCTCTGTGCTGCTGGGAGGAAAGGTCACACTATTCGTCCCATAATCAATTACAGCCTTAGCTGCACGCAGAAAAGGCCGACCAAGAATGATGGCAGCATCCTGTGATGGTACTGAGGAATCAGAATCTAAGACAACAAAATCCACAGTGAATTGTGTGTCTTGTACCATCACGACAACGTCCTTAAGTATACCCTTCGGCCTCTTGACCGATCGGTCAGGAAATTGGAGAATCATTCTAGCTCGCTTCAGAGGCCCTAGATGAAGAGTCTCGAGAAGATGGAAGGGTAATATGTTCATTGACGAACCGCTGTCTAACAAGGTGTGCTCGAACTCATGATTCAAAATCTGACAGCTGATAAATGGTGCCCCCATATCTTTCTTTCTCTTCTTGGGAGATGTGTGTTGGATGGCGTAACAAGTGGCAATGGTCAATACTTGTTTCTCAGAGCAATGATTGCGTCTCTTCTTCCTTTTCGGTGTGGTATGCTGCTTCAAGCATTTCCGAAGAAGAGGAATGTGGACCAATGCCTCCGAAAGAGTGAGCCTGATCTGAATTCGGTCCAACATCTCTTTCGTAAACTTTGATTCTTGAATCTTTTTAAAATTTTCTGATTTTTCACCCCTTCCTAAATTCAGAGCATCTGGGAAGGGAATCTGTACATCCTCCATGTCAGTATGTACACTCGGAGGATCAGAAGTAAAAGATGAAGATCTTTTTCTAAAACGAGGACTAGCTCTATGAAGAGTAGGAACTATAGATCCATCAGAAGAATCCGAAGCCTTGTCTTTATTTTTCTTTTTGGATTTTCTTCTTTTTCTATTTTTTTGTGATTTTTCGCCTTCGCTACATGGAGAATCAGAATCTGAATGTCCACCTGCGCCGTTGCCGGTTGTATGTTCCTTCAACGACTCATGTGAAGCTGGAATATCTGAAATTGTTCTCTGCTCTGTGACAATGCTGGCAACATAATCTCTGAAGGTGTCCATCTGCTCTCTACGGTCTGTAGTCTGCTCATGAATTAGATGGAAAAAATGGTCAAATGTGGGACCGTCTATATCAAGGCTCTCGAAGTAGTATCCCACATCCATCTCAGGTTGCTGAAGACGCTCGGAATGATCAAACAAATCTGAGAAGATATGCTCCTGAGGTGGTTGCTCGTAGCAATGGTCCTGATATGGAAACTGCATCGGTTGATACGTTGGCTGAAACAACAAGGGCTCTCGCTCGGTATCTTGGATTATCTGAATAGTAGATATCCAAGGTTCCTGAACAGGGAAGCATGGGACCGACTCATACTCCGGCTGAAAACTCAACGGAAGAAGTGTCGGTCTCTGAGAATAAGAGCTCTCCACTACTGGCTCAACGTCCATCCTCGAGACTGCATCGGTCTCCACATCAACTACCTGATGTGCGATCCCTAATTCAGCGGAAGGTTGATCGCATCGAGGTGGTCTGACATCGCCCTCGTGTGTCGTCTTGACATCAGAAATCTCTCCGAAGATATTCCAAAGTGAATCCTCGTCAAGACTGCGGTGTGAACCTCCACACGAGGCATCGACCAATGCTTGCTGCTCTGCGGTCATCCCCAGGTAGAAGATCTGAGCTAGCTCAGCTCTGGAGATCCCGTGATCTGGGAATCTCCTCAAAAGAATATGGAATCTGAGCCACATATCTTGAAGAGGCTCGTGGGGATCGTGTGTAAAGTCTCTGATAACCGACCACATAAAATTGGCTCGGCTAATGGGGTAAAATTTCCTCAGAAAAGCTATTCGAAGCGTACCCCAACTAGCTCGCTCCTTTCCCAGAAGTCAGAGCCATCTCGCGGCTCCATCTTTGAGTGTCAAGGGAAAGGTCTTCTTCATGGCATCCTCAGGTGTAATATCGGAATAGAATCTCGTACCACAAATCTCCTCGAACTCATGCAGATGCTCATATGGTTCCTCATGTGGTTTTCCATGGAACTTGGGCAGCAATGACACGAAGTCTGAATCAATCAGGAAGATTGATAATTTCGATGTAGAGACTGACTTAGCTCCTGAAAAAGATGCATGTTGCTCCATCTGCATTCGTGTCTCAGCAACTTGTGAACCCGAACCTCGCATCTGATCTGAAATTGGCACACAGGTCTCACACATCTGCTCAGCTGTCACCGTAACTGAAGGCTGACTCGAGAGATGCGAAGAAAGGAGGATAGAAGGAGACAGAGAATACAAGGAAAAAGGACAAGATTCTCCGAGGTCTAAGTCACCATCGGAGAAGGCCAGAGGACTTAACTCAAGCTCGGGACACGAGACTTCTCGAGCTGACCTAGATGATTGGGTAGATATGCCTGGAAGCGATGCCGCAAGAGTCGGTCTAATAGATCGCCTACCCATCATTGTGACTTCAAGAAAAAAAATCGATTCTAGACAAGACGCAGACAATGAGTGATTGCGATAGATCTCAGAGATAGATCTGAAAGATAGGACTCACACCACAAGTCAAACACAAAGCAAACCCCGATTTCACCAACGCAACCCATGTGATGACCGTAAGAGTTCGGTCGTTTATCTTTTCGATTTTATGGTTGATTGGCAAACAACGTTCTCTCAGATAAACGAGATTAGATAGGTGCCCGAGACTTCCACGTCGTACTGTCCTGAGTTCTCACCAGAACTCACCTAGTCTCAGCCAGTATGGAAGTAAGTACGGACCGTTTCCGGCTACCCGTGTTACTTGAGGACAGAGCCTTACGCAGTGTCCTCTAAACCTTCCACTCTGCTAAGTGAACTCGGACCGTTGCCGGCTACCCGAGAGCACCCACTGAAATAAGGTGAATCAAGGTGTGAACTAAGTAGTATTTCGATAGAAGCTCGGACTCTGGCTCTACCTTATGTGTCGTCTCTCTCTCGCTGATCTGGAGATGAGATCGATGAATCAGTTTTTCGGGAATTGCTCTCCCAAAACAAGTGAGTTCTTACGTTTGTTTTAAAGTCAGATAGATTAGCAGTCCCTGTTTTAATTTTCGGTTATCACTTTTTTGGATATTTTCAGAGAAAAATCGTCTAACGTATTTTTGTGTTTTTGGGATTGGCCCTACATACAAGCACCTAGGTGTCGAATCCTATGCAAGCATCTAATCTAAGCTAAGCTACGATGCACAGAGAAGGGAAAAAGTCGTAAAACACCTAACAAGCACCTATCTCGGAAAAGCCGCGGAAAACCGTCGAGAAAAATCGCGATCGAGAAAAACCACGGTGGGTGCCCTGCTCCCCCAGGAGTACAGCCCTGGTGAAACAGACCCCGAGAAGATACAAGTCGGGATGCCTTTACGAGGCCCCTTTCTACGACACTTTTATATGCTTTTTTACAAGAAAATTACAAGAAACTCTAAACTATTTGGTTTCACGATTTTGAGCTGCGCGACTCGAGCTGTGCTGCACAAATCAAAAACAAGAAACCGTGAGGTCAGAGAAATAAAATCGCGAAAAGAAAATCTATCCTAAGGTCTTCGCGATCCTCCTAGCGCTGCCTCCCCGGCAACGGCGCCATCTGAAAAACACCACCTGATCAACTGTTTTCTCGAATCCCTGCGAAGAAACCAGAGAGAAAGATTTCGGTCGTTGTATCGACCAGGTGAGCTTTACCAGAAAGATTAAGGTGAGTTAATCTTTTATTTTTTTATTTATACTCCTAAACAAATGTATAGTGGATTCGTACGGAGTGTCGAACTCAGGGAGGCAAACTATTGGAAACTAGGGGGAATCAATGAAGAATGCTTAGGTTTTGAGTTCCTAATTTTTATTTAATTTTTAATAATTTTTCTGAATTTTTATTTGATTTTTACAAATTTTATATTATTTTTGTAATTTTTTAATTATTTTATGATTTTTTTATTATTAGAAAATATTTAAATTTTTATTTGATTTTAGTTTTGTTATTTTTATATCTTTAGTGTGTTTTACTGTTTTTATGGATTTTTATATGGTTTTTATGATTTTTATGGGTTTTGGTTAACTTCTAATGTAGAAAACAAAAAGGTTATTAAAAACAGGGACGTATTTTTAATTTTTGAGAGTGAAAATGATGGTATAATATTTTTATTATATTTTCTGTAGAAACTAGATGAAATTCCCTTTAGATCGGTATGTTGTGCGTTTTTATTGGATTTTTATTGAATTAGTTATGAATTTTGCAAGTTTTATGTGTTTTGTATTTTTTTGTATTTTTTTATTGATTTCAATTTGATTTTTATTTGTTTTTGAGTTTATTATGCAAAATATAGTAAGATACACTAATGTCAATTTTTATAAGATTTTTTTGGGTAAGTTTTTATTTTTTTTTTGTTTTATACTTTGTTGTTATGTATAGGGTATTTTGTTAGCTATACACAGTTTCTAGGGGGTATATGTGTAAAAAAAACAGAAAATAAGGGGCACGAGTGCAAAGTGTAATAAAGCAGAAAGTGAGAAACTTTGTGCAAAGAAACCAATGAAGCTCACGTGGATTTCACTTGCTTTAGCTCAGGCGCATGCTCAGCCAGACCTGTACTTAATCGCAATTACGCAGTAGATGGGAAGTGTAAAAAAAATCCCAAACCGTCACGGATCATCCGCGTGAGTTCAGCAACGAGGACCTGTAAAAAAAACTAAAAGTATCGAGGGTCATTATGCAAAATTTTCCACAAATTTATCGCCGGCACGCAAGTGGCATGTGACGCCCGTAAGCGGTGGGGCGGTGCACTCTGCTTCTGAAGCCAACGCGTGGCTCGTTTCCAGCTCGTTTCCAGCCGTTCGATCCAAACTGATCGAACGACCCCTGTAAATAACGGAGCGGGTTGTTGTTCTTCCTAAAAATCGAAGTTGCGGCGTCGGCGGAATCAGCAACGGAAATTTTCAAACTGATCTTCGATTGTAGCAGGAATGTCGTTTCTTCTTCACCAAAATAGATTGCTTTCAGAGGATGAAGCTTTGATCAATGGTGCCCGCGATTCAGATAATGTCCAATCTCCGATCTCGGAACTCCGGCTTCAGGCGCTTAGTCAGACTCCCAAATCTGCAGATCTTCACGCGGTTCTGCTCGTTCTATAGCAGTGGAGCCTCGCAACAGATGCTTCGGATGTCGTTCAGAACCTCCTCACTCAACGTTGAATTCTGATCATATGCTTCGTGCTCCAGATGTCGATGCGTGATTAAAAAAACTGTTATATGCAAGTACTTGATCCTCCTGTTAATGACCTGCAATGACGAGATACGACTCGAGGTCGAAGCCTCGGTCCCACATACAAATAGATAGGGTGATGATGTTCTATACAAGGCGGCACGAAAGAGCTCTCCGAGGTAGAGGCCCTTATGATAGATGTTATTCGATAATGATGACGGAATCGATATCCAATCTGAAACAACACCGGGTGTTTAGATCTGCAGATGCTCCGAGGAGGAGGATATCAGTGTCTCGAACGATTAGATCCTCGTCTTCAACTTGGCCAAGTGCAAATCAGAAGGGATGAATGGAGGAGTTTCGTATGGATGAAGAATGAAGCTCCGGGATTCAAATCGTGACGGATTGGAGGTGATTAAAAGCGAGGGGAAATGGATAAGCGGATTAGATCGTGTGAAATGGAACTGAGCGTGGATGTAGGATGATTTTATATCAATTTCCTAAGAGAAAAGTTGAGGGAGAAGAGAAAAATCAAAGAGGAGAGAAGGATTGAGAATAGAATTGGAGATAAACAGAGAAGAGAAAATCGGAGGGAGAAGGAAGGAAGAGAACAGCAAAGGGAGCTAACCTGGACAATGGATGGAATGCGGTGGTGCCGGAATACGAAGCTCGCAGAGGAACTCCGTGAGATCTCGGCCTCGACGTGCGGCAGTTCACGGAGGCTTTGCGCGGCAGAGAAACTCCTCGACGCCGGCGGCTGATCGCGCCGTTCCACTCCTCTCTCAACCTCGCTTCAACGGCGACGAGCTGCGCGACTGTCACTCGCTCTCTCTATCTCCGGAGCTCACCAGAAGAGGGGGTGTAAAAATAGCGGATGGGTTCCCGAAGGAGGAGGATGGACCTATATATAGGGGTGGCGGGATGGCGTCACCGGTGGGGGTGACGGGAAGCGGAGAGGTTGGGAAAACGGCCGGCCAACGGCCGGCCGTTAGGTCGTTGGCGGAGAAGAAGGGTGGAGAAGAAGATAGGTTGGCTTGGGGAAGAAGGAATATCGGAGGAAGAAGATGAGGAAAGGGGAAAGGTGGAGAGAGAGAGAAATAAAGGCCAATGAGAGATTGCCAAGTGGCAGAAGAGGAATAAAATAGGAAAAGACAAAATAGAGAAGAAGACAAAGAAGTTATTTATAAGGATAGGAATAAATACCTCATATATTAAATTAAGTAAATAAATAGTGTGGATAAAAATTATAATTAAATAAATTAATTAAATTAATTAAATAAATTATTTAAATAAATAAATAAATAAATAAAGTATTATTTATTTAAAAAAAATAGGGTTAATGTATTAAATAATATATAAGTTACGGCTTATTGTATAATATACCAATAAGGACCCTGAAAACCGCGTTTTTCGAATTAACTCCGATTTTAGCGAAACTAGTGTCATTTTGTAGATAATTGAAAAATGTAATTTTAAGGACCGAGTTTGCTTAATTCGGAGTTCATACGACCGAGTTATGAGGCCCGGACGAAAAAAGTAGCGGCTTCTGGTCTCCGGATTTTTTCGGTATTTTAATTTATTTTTATTTTTATATTTTTATATACAATTTTAGATGATTTTAGGAAAAAGAATTAAGTTAATCGGATTTACGGTTATTTAATTAAAAATCCCGGAAGTTTATTCATATAGTACATATAGACAACGGGTCCAAAAAGCCGAAACTCACCGGTTTTATCCGATTATTTTTCTGATATTTTTAATAAATAGTATTATATACAAAACGGATCTTAAAAATGAGTTTGGTCAATTTGGAGTTTTCTATAAATAGATATGAACCTCGGAAGTCTGCTTTTACGGCTTTTCTGGTTCATTACGGTTATTTTATTTTTATGCCGAAATATTTTTCTAGTATTTTTATAAAATATTACATATTTTTATGAACACTTTTTACAAGAGAAGTGTTTTCATTTGAGATTGTTTTGATGATAAATAAAATAGGTGAAGTATTTACATTATGAAAAACGGGTAAATTACATTTTTGGTCTTTATTTTCTGAATATTTTTATAAGTTATGATCCTTATCTCCCCTACTTATTTCTTTGTCGATCCGGTCAATATTGACCTGGTCTCGGGGTTAGGATCAGTTTGTATATTACATATACAAACTTCTTTATTTTTCTTTTTCTTTTTCTCTTTATTCTTTTATTTTAGATAATTTAAGTGTTAATTATATAATATTAATATTTGTGGTTAGAATGTTAATTAATTAGAATTAGTGGATATTTACATGTATTTTACCAAGGATTTTTAGCCAAAATGAAAGAATAAAGGCGATGAATCACGGATTCATCATTCCCCTATACTTTAACTTTGCTAGTCCCTTAGCAAACATTTATTCTATAAATAAGTGCAAGCAAAAAGAAAAAGAAAAAGGAAAATAAAAGAACTTAGAACATGCTAGTTTCTTTAAACCAAATATCACTTCATACGAAATCTGAAGCCTGGATTCAGACCTTTGGATTAATAGTGTGTCGGGACTCTATTAGACTTAGGATTTAAGCCTCGACAGCCCTCAAGTTCCACAAATCCTTATCCAGATTCACCTCAACAGCCAGCTCAGATCCACCTATCCATCACGCAAACTTTTCGGCTTTGAAAGCAATTTGTACTGTGTGTGAGAAGTTTTAGCTCTTCCTGCTTAGAGAAGCGAAGAAACCGCCCATACGGCTACACACTTCCATGGGGCCCTTATCCAGCAGCTCAGTCCTCGAGGAGGGAGGTATTTCCTTCTGAGGTCAGGTCGCGCTGTGTCCACAATCGAATAAGAGAGAGAATAGAAGAAGGAGAAGAGAACGGGAGTGTGATCAGTGTAATCACATCTCCGGTGAAGCCTGGCCAGTTTAGCCAAGTCTCCACGAAGACATGCAGGCTTTTCTGAAGCTCGGACCATTGTGGTCATTTTTGGTATTTGGTGTATTTGGCTTCTTTGGTAGTAATGATTGTTGCACTGCATCGGTCTTTTGTGCCCCGACGGATATAGCATCTTTTCAGTCCGCCCATTTTTTGGGGTCTTAGAAAAAATTGTGCCAGCAGATCCTTCCCTCATCCGAAGCTTTATTTCAACCCCAATCTCTCCCGTCTTTAGACATCACCACCACCAGATAAGGATGGAAACGCACCACCGAAATGAATTGCCCTTCGCAACCCCAGGCAGGTCGAGCTAAGTGCAGAGTGCTTGAGTTCAAAATTGAATCAAATGGAGAAGAGTTCAACGGATGACACCAGGTGTCCTACTTAGGCACTTTCAAGTTGAATTCCGAACACGGTCTCATGGAACCCAAAGAATTAAGTTTATAAGACCTGAGGAGTCTCAATTCCTGATCCTAATAAAGTCCCTTTAGAATTAAGTGGATTAAGGCCTAAACCAAGCTCCATCTCTCGGACTTAGATCAATGCGGTTCAAGAATCAAACTTGTTCTGAAAAATGCTAATGAATGCAACAATTTTTTTATGAGGCAGATTTTTCGGCTTAAATGTTTTAAGTGGATTTTAAAGAATTTTGCAACTTTTTATTGTATTTTAAAACTTTTCAATTTTTAGGGGTCTTTTTGTAAAAGTTAGTGGATTAATTCGATTTACACAAATTTTACACAGATTTTTGTGCATTTTACAAGGGATTTTATACAAGTTTTATATACAAGTTATATGGCTTTTATACAAGAATTTTTATGAGGATTTTATTTTTCAAATTTTTAAGGATTTTATCAAAGAATTTTATAACATTTTTTTATCTACAATTTTTAAGCCATTTTTTATAAAACATTTTTACGGTTTTCTTGCGGCTTTTAAAAACCCAAAATATAAACCCATACTTTTAAGAAGCCTTATTATTAAAAATACGAGAAAGTACGAGTTATGGCTTCTAAAGTATATATAGCATATATATATACGACACTCCCCTATACTTAGCGTGAACTATGTCCTCATAGTGACCAAAGAAGCGACAAAGGAAGACATAACTCGGGCTAAGTATAGATCGGTGAAAAGAATCTATACTACAATGACTCAAAGAATAACGAATGAATGAATAGAAATCGATCATCTCCTCTATACTTAAGATCAAGTGGTCTTAAGGATAGCAGACTCAAAACCGAGGATGATCAAGGTCAAGAGAATGTACACACTCAACGGCTCGGCTTGTCCCCCCTATACTTAGGGTAAAATATCCCTAAGTATAGAGACGAAAATCAAAAGGTGAGGGACAAGCGAGGGAGCATACGATACAAAAAAAACGACGACGATCAAAAAGGGAAATGAGCGAGATCACCCCCCTATACTTAGGGTAAAGCACACCCTAAGTATAAGCAACAACATGGGTGATCGAACAGGACAATACAAACAATAACACGGTGTCTACACCCCCCCCATACTTAGGATAAAGCACATCCTAAGTATAGCAAAATCTAGATGAACCTAAGGGTGTAAGACAAACAGAAGGAAGAAGGAATAAAATCAAAAATATATACAAGAGCAAACGAACTGTACAGGCTCAAGAAAGCGGGAAATTGGCCTTCATGCGCGACCTAGGAACGATAGAATTTACAAGATGTAGGTCGACATCAGGGTCATCCTCGGAGACATCCATATCTGAATCGGAGGATCCCTGATCTTTGTTGACCGGTGAGGAGCGGCCCGAAGGCCGAAAAGATGGATAGAGGCAACCTCTGAAATACGCTCCATAGTTTCTGAAGTAGACGCCAGATAGAGGTCGAACTCTGCTGCAATCTGATCGATCTCCTCAGCATCGAAGCCCTTATCTGAATCTTCGTGACAAGAGGGCGCAATAATCTCACAACAGGAAGGCTCGAATGAATGATCAACAATCGAAACAGGATCGGCCTTTGAAGTTCGTGCCACCAGCTGTTTCATCTCAATAACGTAGATACTCTGGATCTCGTCAATACATCTCCAGACATGCGTACTCGGATCACCAAAAGATGTGATTTCCGTGTTTTCCCCTCGAAAAAGGAAATCTCGAGTCTCTATAGAATCAGAAAGGATATGATCTTGCCTAATCTCATCTGTGATCTCACATGCCTTTGTCTCTGATGGTCCAGAAGCACTTTTGTCTACTGGCAGAGTCTCTATCGGCTCGGAGTTCGGCTCTGTGCTGCTGGGAGGAAAGGTCACACTATTCGTCCCATAATCAATTACAGCCTTAGCTGCACGCAGAAAAGGCCGACCAAGAATGATGGCAGCATCCTGTGATGGTACTGAGGAATCAGAATCTAAGACAACAAAATCCACAGTGAATTGTGTGTCTTGTACCATCACGACAACGTCCTTAAGTATACCCTTCGGCCTCTTGACCGATCGGTCAGGAAATTGGAGAATCATTCTAGCTCGCTTCAGAGGCCCTAGATGAAGAGTCTCGAGAAGATGGAAGGGTAATATGTTCATTGACGAACCGCTGTCTAACAAGGTGTGCTCGAACTCATGATTCAAAATCTGACAGCTGATAAATGGTGCCCCCATATCTTTCTTTCTCTTCTTGGGAGATGTGTGTTGGATGGCGTAACAAGTGGCAATGGTCAATACTTGTTTCTCAGAGCAATGATTGCGTCTCTTCTTCCTTTTCGGTGTGGTATGCTGCTTCAAGCATTTCCGAAGAAGAGGAATGTGGACCAATGCCTCCGAAAGAGTGAGCATGATCTGAATTCGGTCCAACATCTCTTTCGTAAACTTTGATTCTTGAATCTTTTTAAAATTTTCTGATTTTTCACCCCTTCCTAAATTCAGAGCATCTGGGAAGGGAATCTGTACATCCTCCATGTCAGTATGTACACTCGGAGGATCAGAAGTAAAAGATGAAGATCTTTTTCTAAAACGAGGACTAGCTCTATGAAGAGTAGGAACTATAGATCCATCAGAAGAATCCGAAGCCTTGTCTTTATTTTTCTTTTTGGATTTTCTTCTTTTTCTATTTTTTTGTGATTTTTCGCCTTCGCTACATGGAGAATCAGAATCTGAATGTCCACCTGCGCCGTTGCCGGTTGTATGTTCCTTCAACGACTCATGTGAAGCTGGAATATCTGAAATTGTTCTCTGCTCTGTGACAATGCTGGCAACATAATCTCTGAAGGTGTCCATCTGCTCTCTACGGTCTGTAGTCTGCTCATGAATTAGATGGACAAAATGGTCAAATGTGGGACCGTCTATATCAAGGCTCTCGAAGTAGTGTCCCACATCCATCTCAGGTTGCTGAAGACGCTCGGAATGATCAAACAAATCTGAGAAGATATGCTCCTGAGGTGGTTGCTCGTAGCAATGGTCCTGATATGGAAACTGCATCGGTTGATACGTTGGCTGAAACAACAAGGGCTCTCGCTCGGTATCTTGGATTATCTGAATAGTAGATATCCAAGGTTCCTGAACAGGGAAGCATGGGACCGACTCATACTCCGGCCGAAAACTCAACGGAAGAAGTGTCGGTCTCTGAGAATAAGAGCTCTCCACTACTGGCTCAACGTCCATCCTCGAGACTGCATCAGTCTCCACATCAACTACCTGATGTGCGATCCCTAATTCAGCGGAAGGTTGATCGCATCGAGGTGGTCTGACATCGCCCTCGTGTGTCGTCTTGACATCAGAAATCTCTCCGAAGACATTCCAAAGTGAATCCTCGTCAAGACTGCGGTGTGAACCTCCACACGAGGCATCGACCAATGCTTGCTGCTCTGCGGTCATCCCCAGGTAGAAGATCTGAGCTAGCTCAGCTCTGGAGATCCCGTGATCTGGGAATCTCCTCAAAAGAATATGGAATCTGAGCCACATATCTTGAAGAGGCTCGTGGGGATCGTGTGTAAAGTCTCTGATAACCGACCACATAAAATTGGCTCGGCTAATGGGGTAAAATTTCCTCAGAAAAGCTATTCGAAGCGTACCCCAACTAGCTCGCTCCTTTCCCAGAAGTCGGAGCCATCTCGCGGCTCCATCTTTGAGTGTCAAGGGAAAGGTCTTCTTCATGGCATCCTCAGGTGTAATATCGGAATAGAATCTCGTACCACAAATCTCCTCGAACTCATGCAGATGCTCATATGGTTCCTCATGTGGTTTTCCATGGAACTTGGGCAGCAATGACACGAAGTCTGAATCAATCAGGAAGATTGATAATTTCGATGTAGAGACTGACTTAGCTCCTGAAAAAGATGCATGTTGCTCCATCTGCATTCGTGTCTCAGCAACTTGTGAACCCGAACCTCGCATCTGATCTGAAATTGGCACACAGGTCTCACACATCTGCTCAGCTGTCACCGTAACTGAAGGCTGACTCGAGAGATGCGAAGAAAGGAGGATAGAAGGAGACAGAGAATACAAGGAAAAAGGACAAGATTCTCCGAGGTCTAAGTCACCATCGGAGAAGGCCAGAGGACTTAACTCAAGCTCGGGACACGAGACTTCTCGAGCTGACCTAGATGATTGGGTAGATATGCCTGGAAGCGATGCCGCAAGAGTCGGTCTAATAGATCGCCTACCCATCATTGTGACTTCAAGAAAAAAAATCGATTCTAGACAAGACGCAGACAACGAGTGATTGCGATAGATCTCAGAGATAGATCTGAAAGATAGGACTCACACCACAAGTCAAACACAAAGCAAACCCCGATTTCACCAACGCAACCCATGTGATGACCGTAAGAGTTCGGTCGTTTATCTTTTCGATTTTATGGTTGATTGGCAAACAACGTTCTCTCAGATAAACGAGATTAGATAGGTGCCCGAGACTTCCACGTCGTACTGTCCCGAGTTCTCACCAGAACTCACCTAGTCTCAGCCAGTATGGAAGTAAGTACGGACCGTTTCCGGCTACCCGTGTTACTTGAGGACAGAGCCTTACGCAGTGTCCTCTAAACCTTCCACTCTGCTAAGTGAACTCGGACCGTTGCCGGCTACCCGAGAGCACCCACTGAAATAAGGTGAATCAAGGTGTGAACTAAGTAGTATTTCGATATAAGCTCGGACTCTGGCTCTACCTTATGTGTCGTCTCTCTCTCGCTGATCTGGAGATGAGATCGATGAATCAGTTTTTCGGGAATTGCTCTCCCAAAACAAGTGAGTTCTTACGTTTGTTTTAAAGTCAGATAGATTAGCAGTCCCTGTTTTAATTTTCGGTTATCACTTTTTTGGATATTTTCAGAGAAAAAACATCTAACGTATTTTTGTGTTTTTGGGATTGGCCCTACATACAAGCACCTAGGTGTCGAATCCTATGCAAGCATCTAATCTAAGCTAAGCTACGATGCACAGAGAAGGGAAAAAGTCGTAAAACACCTAACAAGCACCTATCTCGGAAAAGCCGCGGAAAACCGTCGAGAAAAATCGCGATCGAGAAAAACCACGGTGGGTGCCCTGCTCCCCCAGGAGTACAGCCCTGGTGAAACAGACCCCGAGAAGATACAAGTCGGGATGCCTTTACGAGGCCCCTTTCTACGACACTTTTATATGCTTTTTTACAAGAAAATTACAAGAAACTCTAAACTATTTGGTTTCACGATTTTGAGCTGCGCGACTCGAGCTGTGCTGCACAAATCAAAAACAAGAAACCGTGAGGTCAGAGAAATAAAATCGCGAAAAGAAAATCTATCCTAAGGTCTTCGCGATCCTCCTAGCGCTGCCTCCCCGGCAACGGCGCCATCTGAAAAACACCACCTGATCAGCTGTTTTCTCGAATCCCTGCGAAGAAACCAGAGAGAAAGATTTCGGTCGTTGTATCGACCAGGTGAGCTTTACCAGAAAGATTAAGGTGAGTTAATCTTTTATTTTTTTATTTATACTCCTAAACAAATGTATAGTGGATTCGTACGGGAGTGTCGAACTCAGGGAGGCAAACTATTGGAAACTAGGGGGAATCAATGAAGAATGCTTAGGTTTTGAGTTCCTAATTTTTATTTAATTTTTAATAATTTTTCTGAATTTTTATTTGATTTTTACAAATTTTATATTATTTTTGTAATTTTTTAATTATTTTATGATTTTTTTATTATTAGAAAATATTTAAATTTTTGTTTGATTTTAGTTTTGTTATTTTTATATCTTTAGTGTGTTTTACTGTTTTTATGGATTTTTATATGGTTTTTATGATTTTTATGGGTTTTGGTTAACTTCTAATGTAGAAAACAAAAAGGTTATTAAAAACAGGGACGTATTTTTAATTTTTGAGAGTGAAAATGATGGTATAATATTTTTATTATATTTTCTGTAGAAACTAGATGAAATTCCCTTTAGATCGGTATGTTGTGCGTTTTTATTGGATTTTTATTGAATTAGTTATGAATTTTGCAAGTTTTATGTGTTTTGTATTTTTTTGTATTTTTTTATTGATTTCAATTTGATTTTTATTTGTTTTTTGAGTTTATTATGCAAAATATAGTAAGATACACTAATGTCAATTTTTATAAGATTTTTTTGGGTAAGTTTTTATTTTTTTTTGTTTTATACTTTGTTGTTATGTATAGGGTATTTTGTTAGCTATACACAGTTTCTAGGGGGTATATGTGTAAAAAAAACAGAAAATAAGGGGCACGAGTGCAAAGTGTAATAAAGCAGAAAGTGAGAAACTTTGTGCAAAGAAACCAATGAAGCACGTGGATTTCACTTGCTTTAGCTCAGGCGCATGCTCAGCCAGACCTGTACTTAATCGCAATTACGCAGTAGATGGGAAGTGTAAAAAAAAATCCCAAACCGTCACGGATCATCCGCGTGAGTTCAGCAACGAGGACCTGTAAAAAAAACTAAAAGTATCGAGGGTCATTATGCAAAATTTTCCACAAATTTATCGCCGGCACGCAAGTGGCATGTGACGCCCGTAAGCGGTGGGGCGGTGCACTCTGCTTCTGAAGCCAACGCGTGGCTCGTTTCCAGCTCGTTTCCAGCCGTTCGGTCCAAACTGATCGAACGACCCCTGTAAATAACGGAGCGGGTTGTTGTTCTTCCTAAAAATCGAAGTTGCGGCGTCGGCGGAATCAGCAACGGAAATTTTCAAACTGATCTTCGATTGTAGCAGGAATGTCGTTTCTTCTTCACCAAAATAGATTGCTTTCAGAGGATGAAGCTTTGATCAATGGTGCCCGCGATTCAGATAATGTCCAATCTCCGATCTCGGAACTCCGGCTTCAGGCGCTTAGTCCAGACTCCCAAATCTGCAGATCTTCACGCGGTTCTGCTCGTTCTATAGCAGTGGAGCCTCGCAACAGATGCTTCGGATGTCGTTCAGAACCTCCTCACTCAACGTTGAATTCTGATCATATGCTTCGTGCTCCAGATGTCGATGCGTGATTAAAAAAAACTGTTATATGCAAGTACTTGATCCTCCTGTTAATGA
The DNA here is from genome assembly GCA_037367405.1 of Ottelia alismoides. Classification (NCBI taxonomy): domain Eukaryota; kingdom Viridiplantae; phylum Streptophyta; class Magnoliopsida; order Alismatales; family Hydrocharitaceae; genus Ottelia; species Ottelia alismoides. The sequence goes on along the minus strand of JAZKJV010001324.1, from coordinate 489,377 downwards.
CCTGCAATGACGAGATACGACTCGAGGTCGAAGCCTCGGTCCCACATACAAATAGATAGGGTGATGATGTTCTATACAAGGCGGCACGAAAGAGCTCTCCGAGGTAGAGGCCCTTATGATAGATGTTATTCGATAATGATGACGGAATCGATATCCAATCTGAAACAACACCGGGTGTTTAGATCTGCAGATGCTCCGAGGAGGAGGATATCAGTGTCTCGAACGATTAGATCCTCGTCTTCAACTTGGCCAAGTGCAAATCAGAAGGGATGAATGGAGGAGTTTCGTATGGATGAAGAATGAAGCTCCGGGATTCAAATCGTGATGGATTGGAGGTGATTAAAAGCGAGGGGAAATGGATAAGCGGATTAGATCGTGTGAAATGGAACTGAGCGTGGATGTAGGATGATTTTATATCAATTTTCTAAGAGAAAAGTTGAGGGAGAAGAGAAAAATCAAAGAGGAGAGAAGGATTGAGAATAGAATTGGAGATAAACAGAGAAGAGAAAATCGGAGGGAGAAGGAAGGAAGAGAACAGCAAAGGGAGCTAACCTGGACAATGGATGGAATGCGGTGGTGCCGGAATACGAAGCTCGCAGAGGAACTCCGTGAGATCTCGGCCTCGACGTGCGGCAGTTCACGGAGGCTTTGCGCGGCAGAGAAACTCCTCGACGCCGGCGGCTGATCGCGCCGTTCCACTCCTCTCTCAACCTCGCTTCAACGGCGACGAGCTGCGCGACTGTCACTCGCTCTCTCTATCTCCGGAGCTCACCAGAAGAGGGGGTGTAAAAATAGCGGATGGGTTCCCGAAGGAGGAGGATGGACCTATATATAGGGGTGGCGGGATGGCGTCACCGGTGGGGGTGACGGGAAGCGGAGAGGTTGGGAAAACGGCCGGCCAACGGCCGGCCGTTAGGTCGTTGGCGGAGAAGAAGGGTGGAGAAGAAGATAGGTTGGCTTGGGGAAGAAGGAATATCGGAGGAAGAAGATGAGGAAAGGGGAAAGGTGGAGAGAGAGAGAAATAGAGGCCAATGAGAGATTGCCAAGTGGCAGAAGAGGAATAAAATAGGAAAAGACAAAATAGAGAAGAAGACAAAGAAGTTATTTATAAGGATAGGAATAAATACCTCATATATTAAATTAAGTAAATAAATAGTGTGGATAAAAATTATAATTAAATAAATTAATTAAATTAATTAAATAAATTATTTAAATAAATAAATAAATAAATAAAGTATTATTTATTTAAAAAAAATAGGGTTAATGTATTAAATAATATATAAGTTACGGCTTATTGTATAATATACCAATAAGGACCCTGAAAACCGCGTTTTTCGAATTAACTCCGATTTTAGCGAAACTAGTGTCATTTTGTAGATAATTGAAAAATATAATTTTAAGGACCGAGTTTGCTTAATTCGGAGTTCATACGACCGAGTTATGAGGCCCAGACGAAAAAAGTAGCGGCTTCAGGTCTCCGGATTTTTTCGGTATTTTAATTTATTTTAATTTTTATATTTTTATATACAATTTTAGATGATTTTAGGAAAAAGAATTAAGTTAATCGGATTTACGGTTATTTAATTAAAAATCCCGGAAGTTTATTCATATAGTACATATAGACAACGGGTCCAAAAAGCCGAAACTCACCGGTTTTATCCGATTATTTTTCTGATATTTTTAATAAATAGTATTATATACAAAACGGATCTTAAAAATGAGTTTGGTCAATTTGGAGTTTTCTATAAATAGGTATGAACCTCGGAAGTCTGCTTTTACGGCTTTTCTGGTTCATTACGGTTATTTTATTTTTATGCCGAAATATTTTTCTAGTATTTTTATAAAATATTACATATTTTTATGAACACTTTTTACAAGAGAAGTGTTTTCATTTGAGATTGTTTTGATGATAAATAAAATAGGTGAAGTATTTACATTATGAAAAACGGGTAAATTACATTTTTGGTCTTTATTTTCTGAATATTTTTATAAGTTATGATCCTTATCTCCCCCTACTTATTTCTTTGTCGATCCGGTCAATATTGACCTGGTCTCGGGGTTAGGATCAGTTTGTATATTACATATACAAACTTCTTTATTTTTCTTTTTCTTTTTCTCTTTATTCTTTTATTTTAGATAATTTAAGTGTTAATTATATAATATTAATATTTGTGGTTAGAATGTTAATTAATTAGAATTAGTGGATATTTACATGTATTTTACCAAGGATTTTAGCCAAAATGAAAGAATAAAGGCGATGAATCACGGATTCATCAATAGTCTACTTGGAGTAGAGCGCCTTGGAAAGTAATGATGAGTGAAATGGTTCCCCTCGATCGTTTTATGGATCGATTAGCCAGCTGAACGATCTCTCTCAACTTCTTGATTGGCCCAAGTTTGAGCTTGTCGAACACGGAGGTCGGGAAGATATTTATTGACGAGTCATCATCGATTATAGCATAGGTGAAGGCAGTGTCTTTGATTTCACGTTCAACCCTAGGCAACCGCTTCACTCTGTGGCTTTTGGTCTTTCTCACCATCACTAAGGTGATGGACATAGACACTAGATGTTTCTCAGTACTTATCCTCTTATTGCCTGACCTCTTAGGCAACAATTTATTTCTCACAAATCTTTTGATGTCGGGAGAGTGTTTTGTGACCTTTATTAAGGAAGCTCTAGAATTATTCTTTAGCAATCTCTTACCTAAGGGCATGATCCAATTTTTTAGGTCTTTTCATTTTCAATTTTATTAATTTTTCTGTTTTTTTTTATTTTTTTTATCTTTTTGAGAATTTTGATTTTTTTTATTATTTTTGATAGGAGGAGAGGAGTGGGAGGATGTACAGACTCTAGATTAGAAGGTAAGTGGTTAGTAGAAGATGGAGGTAGAATGAACTCCAACTGTACAGAGAGTGTGAGTTCCCTAATGTCCGCTCAATTTCAACATTGAATCTGCTCATTTTATTCTCCACTTCCATACCTAAGCTGGCATAAAATGAAATTAGTTGATCAATGGCATTTCTATATTTATTCTTAATTAATTCATATCTTTTAATAATCCTAGAAATGTCATCCTCTAAAATTTCCCCATGACAAATTATGGGTGCAACATGTTCATTTGGAGGATACTGCTGAGAACTTGGGGTCTCATACTCAACATACCTAGACTATATGGCATGTAATTATGTGTTGAGTATAGAGCATCCGTGTGGCAGAAATTAGTCAGATCCTCGTGTGGTGGAGTCAATAGATAGGGGTTTTGATGATTGAACTCATGAGTCCAGTCCCATACATGTGTAGGCTCGTCGAATGGCTGGTCAATGTGAACTTGATCACTAAAGTCAATTAAGTCCGGAAAATCATAATGTGTAGGCCTCTCCATTTGGGATGTTCGATCGATCAATTTTTACCCTAAGGTTATGTCAGGATGTGTATGTGTGATTCGTTGACCTGTCCCATCGTTCACATGTTTAGGAAATGAAGTATGCGGGGGTAGGTAATTCTGCCATTTATTCGTCTCAGCGATAGCTTGCTCTTCAAACGATTCTTGGATCCCAACAAGCGTCCGACTATAAGGTGAACCAACTCAGGGTGGAAGAGGATCAATGGTGTAAGAAGGTGGGGTAGGTGAGAATTGCAAAGAAGTGGGGAAGTCAATCGAAGTTTTGACTTCATAGTCAGGGTAGGGTGAAACCGACCATGGGCAAGGGTCTCCCGCAGATGGTGGAGGATACATGGAAGGAGAAGATGAAGATGAACAGTATATGGCCGAGGAGGAGTGACCGGAGAGGTCAGGGTATGGGGCAAATATCCTGACATCTTCGAGAGATGAATGTAAATGGACGACGATCGAAAAATGTGCAATTGCATAGAAGGATACACATGGACAGACACAAAACAAACGCAAGAGCAAACCCTAGCTTCACCAACTCAACACAATGTTGGTCGCAAAGGTCTGACCATTTATCATTTCAGTTTTAGTTAAGTGGCAACACAAGAAGTGAAGTCATTTACGCAAGATTTAAATGTAGGTTTTGGGCACTATCTAGGGATGCATCCTCACCTCTCACCGATCAATATAAAATACGTACAATGACGGTGTTGCTCTCTCACAAACAATGGTCAATTTAATCATTTTTGGTCCAATTCAATTAGCAGTCTTGATTTTAGAAATTAGTTATCACCGTAATTAATCCAGACAAGAAATCACATCTACCTTTCAGTCCCAATTCATTTATCTTCGATTAGAAAAACTGAGAGAGGGAACAAGAAAAAACAGATTCGATCGAGAAAACAATGATGAATGCTTGAGTAAGAATACTTACAGTGCCTCCAACTCTCTACAATGCAAGTCACACAACTGAATTGAAAATTTATACTATATGGAATGCATATAATGAAATCGCACCTAGCAAAAACCTCCTTTAGTCGGGAAGACTGTGATTTCAATTTGCACTAAGTCGAACGATCTAAGGTGCGTATTATTAAATGTGAAGGTGTGGTCCTAGATTTTACGAGCACAAGCAGATAAAAATCTATAAAAAGCTTTAAGATCCGCAAGTGCAGTTCTAACCTACAAGCCACTCAAGTCAAGCACCACCCTCGCTAGAGAGTGAAATAGGTCTCGACACACCGCAAAATGAAATCCAAGTGTATGTATATACATGCAAGATCCCAAACGGAATACACTTGTTCAATTATTACAAAGATTAAAATAAATGTAGGAAATAAAATCCTATACACTACACTCTCTCACGACTCGACTCGATCTCAATTTAGCGTGATCCTTCAACCAGCTTATCACAAGAAAAATCCGACCTCCAATGCTCCTGAGATGTTTGGCCGCCTAAGCGGTCGCTCTATCACTTCGGGTCCCTCGCACAAAAACAAGACTATGGTTAGAGAGATAGACACAAAATAAAAGAAAATAAAGCAAACAAAAAATGCTGGAAAATAAATAGAGAAATAATCACAAGAAGAACCGGGGGTCATATTACCTAGGCGTGGAAAACATAAAAACTAAATTTTCTAAAAATCAACCTAAGCTGTGCCTCCCCGGCAACGACGCCATTTGCCTCCCCGATCAAAAATTAAATGTAAAGAAAATAAAAAGAAATAACAAAAGATGTCAAATAAAAAAACGGCCAGCATGAAAGTTGCACGTCTCGATAAGATCTACAACTTTTGCGAAGGATCCAAAATCAAAAGAAATCATATGTATAAAAAAGTATTTTGGGTGGTTCTTATAGGTAAAAAATACCGTATTTTTATCTTTATAATTTTTTTTGTCATTTGAATAAGTTAAAAATCAAAATAAAATTAGAGAAAATATGATATGAATATTTATAAATTAATATTTTTTGGATTTTTAGTTTTTAGTAATTAAAAAAATAAAAAGATAAAATAAATAAATAAAGGGGACATATGTATAATATACAGTGAGGAGCCCAATATCCAAGTTTCACATACGGACTCTAATTCTTTTGAAGCTGATCTTGTTTTGAAGGTAATTGAACACACATTAATTCAAAATAATCAGGGGTCCATAGGAGACTGTATGAGAGAGATATCCATGTTTTAAGGCTCTTAGTCTCGAACTAGGGTTTGGGTTTTATTGATCAATTTTAAAAGTTAGTATTTTTTTTGATATTTTTCCTTTATTAGTGTTAGTATTAAATACACTATAGAGTTGATTTTATTCGATTTCGAGTTAGTGAAAAATTAGCTTCTTATTTAATGCAAATATGCATGCTAAAATCATATATTAATTCTAAATGCATGAATGAGAATAATGCAAATAAATAGAGAAATGCAACTAATTAGTCGGGAACAAAGCTCTATTTTCAAGTTTTAGAGTGATGAATCACAGATTCATCACAAACCCAATTTCAATTAGGTTGTCACCGAGGGTCTTAACGAGCATAAAATATTCGTCCACCTATTAGTCCCAGTTCCTTGTTAACTTAAGTGGGAAAATAGAGAGGGGAATCACGAGAAATCAATGCACGATAAAAACAATGATGTATGCTTCGTTAGAGGATTCATAGTGCTTCCCAACACGCTTCATGTGGGATGCATAACAGAATTGAATCTCTCTGAATGAATGCAGTTGATGGAAATGCTCCTAAGCAGATAGTTCTATTAGCAGTGAAGAATTGATTTAAATTTTGCCTAAGTTGAAAACTCTACAACATGCATAATTTATTTGATGTGTGTCATAAAGTTAGAACCAGGCACACGTAAATATATATTATTCTATCATAAGTGCAGGTCCTAGCTCTACGAAACAACACACTTGGGTTTCTAACCACACATAAGGGGTCAAAACAGGCCCAAGTGTCTCTGTAGTTCAATTACAACTCCAAGAGTTAATATAGACCCTCGAAAAGAAAATGCAGAAAATAAACCTATTCTAACTCTCTCTCTCTCTCAAAGAAATTTGAAATTTGAAACTTCTTTGCAGATCCTTACATTTTATCCAAAAATGCTTTGAGCCATTTGCAAAGAGAAAATGCGGCCAGTAACCGATGAGAGAGAAATGCATAAAATAAAAGAGAATTTAATGCAAAATAAAAAAAGAAAATGAAAGAAAATTGACACATAAATTAAACACGATAGCTATCTACAAAAAATATTTTAAAATCCTAAAAATTCATCGTTTCCCGACAACGGTGCCATATGATGAACCGCTTTTCTACTCACTTAATAATAATATATTGTAGTATATGAGGTGAAATATGATCTATTAAAAATCACACTTTGGAATATGTGGAAAATTTAACTTGGTAAGTGTACCAAGACCAAACTCAAGAAAGTGTGATTTTTAGTTGCATAATTTTAAATTAATTTAAGAAATTAACTAATTGTAAAAAGGATTTCTATATTAGGCAAATAAACTAAAAATAAAAGAGATGGTAATGAGGATGAAATATAAATAAATGGAGAAAGTGGTGCAGAATCTATGATTGTATCTATTTTCAATTCTCAGTTATATGATAAATTAATTTTTGATTAATCAATCACAAATCCACTGAAAGATGTTCAAGAAATATATTCTATTTAACTCCGAATTACATGCTAGAATATCAATCAATCAATAATCATTCAAATAATGAGAGTATTGATGATCCTAAAAAAGATGACCTAGAAATTCCCTGAATTAATCCTCAAATAAAGTAAATTTTAATCACATAAATTATCAGGGAAATACTTTAATTAATCACTCCTCCTCAATTAAGTCCCTATAGTAATAAATCAAACTCCTTGAAATATCAATGCACAAATAAGTCAAATTGAGCATGTAAAGATCAAATAGTTCCTCAAATAATATTCAATATAAATCAAATCTGACCAGTTTATAGGATATATAGAATGAAAGAGCACACAACAAGGTTCAAAATGACATATTATGCGCTAAAAATGGAGTTCAAATGAGAAACTAAAACAAAGTTACATTGACCAAATTGCAATAAAATAAAAAAATGTTTATCTCAAATTAGCCCCCGAGGGGGCTTATCTACAATTGTTCAAAACCCAAAGGGGTGCCTTTGTAATTTGCCCTCCACGTATGCACATGGCACATGTCTGCTGGGCGGGAATGCCGGTGTTATTATCTGGAAACGCGATGGCCTATCTGCAAATTGCCCCCGCCTACACATGGTTTGTGTGTACTGAAGGAGGCTCGGGCGTGGAGTTGAGAATTGGGAGTGGGGCCGAGGCTTGGGTGCTCGAGCCTCTGCGTGGTAGGGTGGGGAAGGCTCGAGCCCGCCTGAACCTTAAGGCTTTGACCGGGGCAGCATGGCATCCTTGGACCCGTTGGATCAAGGATGGAATCCTGATCCAGTGATGGCGACAATGATCTTCGACAGTGGTAGGACGGTCGAGGGTGATGGAGCTCGATGAAGGAGGCCGTGATGCAAGGAGGTACAGTGGTCGGCGAGCGGCACATGGGCCGAGGTGCGTGCTGCTTGAGGCAGGGCGACTGTGCTACGATTGGAGCGGAGGTGAGACCCAACGGTGGTGAGGCGAGAGTGATGGTGATGCAGTGCAGAGCCCAAGGGCGAGCATGTCCCTCATGTGGCAATCGATGCGAGGGAGGTCGGTGTGAAAGGGAGCGGGGAGCATGTGGTGTAGTGAAAGGTAAAGTGTGAATGGTGAGGTGCGGGCGAGAGTTCTCATGGGGGAGGGTCGACGGAGAGCTGGTGGCAAAGCGAGGTGGTCGTCGCGGTATAATGGTGAGGCGCGAGGGCGATGGAGGTGAACGGAGATCAGGGTAAGATGAAGAAAATAATGAAGCTGAAGATACACGGGGGATGGTTCGCTTGGGGGAGGAGCTCAATGAAGAGATCCATCGTCGCTCGAAGCCACGACGAAGGCTGAGCTCGATTGCGGTGAAGGTGCATCAACAACATGGTTGGCAATGGCCTTGGATCTCACCAAGAAGCAGATGCGTCACCCATTGTCACTAGTAGATGCCATTTCTTGAGGTCTTGCTTTGACGGATGCCCGACGATGGAAGGCGAGGGCGATGCTTTATAGGAGGTCGGACATAACGACTGGCAAGGATTAGTGTCATTAATACAAGTGGGGGGAGGTGGTGCATCACCGACGGCTATAGGAGATTGAACGGTCGCGTCGAAGGAAGAGAGGTGAGGGGGTAGCACGTGCTGTGCATGTGCTTGGGAGAGAGAGAAAGAAGGGGGCCACGTGGCGCATTGAGGGGCGGCCACATGGTGACTAAAAATAAATAAATAAATAAATAAGAAAATAAAAATAAAATAAGGGGGTTGATACGTGGCAGCTCCAGGAGCCGCCACATATCGCTTCTAGAAAAGTTAGAATTAAATCAGAAGAAAAGTCAAAAAGAAAATAAAAGTGAGGTCAAATCAAAAAGTGGTCTCATGATTATTCATCTCCATGAGATCTACAACTTTCATGAAACGACCAAAAACAAAGGAGATTATCTATACAAAAGGTATTTTTGGTGGTGCTCTCTCTATATAAAATATCATATTTTTGTATTTCTACAATTTTTATGATTTTCTAATTAAGGTAAAAATCGAAATAAAATTAGATAATTATAAAATAAATATATATATATATAAATTAATATATATTTTGTATTTTAATAATAAATAAAATAAGAATAAAATGGACATAAATACATACTATATATACAAACTTAGAGCGATTTATTCTCATTGATTTTTTACTTCAGTTTTGATCTACATTTTTGCATATTTTATTACATCATAAATCGAAGAAAATAAATGGAAAAGAGATAGATCAAAAGGACTTTATTTGCACATAAAATAACAAGGTTAAAATAAGGTAATATGTACAATACACAATGAGATCCCAAAACCCAAGTTGTACATATGAACTTCAATTCTTCTGAAATTGGTCTCGTTTTGTAGATAATTGATTGTACATTAATTCAAAAGTGAGCATGCGTTCATATGAGATTGTATGAGAAAGATATTGTCATTTACGATTTTTGGTATATTAGGCAAATATACAAGTTATTATTATTTTTGGTCTTTTCTTGATTAATGTTAGTAATATGTAAACAATAAATTGATTTAATTAATTTAAAGGTAGTGAAAAAATAATTTAAAAAAGAGGAAGTTATGGAAATATACATGTACTAATGTACGAGGATTTTATCTTCTTATTAAATGCAATTATGAATGCTAAACCATGAATACTAATCACCAAAGCATGAATGCTAGAAATGCAATTTAAATGAAAAAAGTGCAAAACATGAGTTGGGAATGGAGCTCAATTTTCATCTTTCAGAGAGATGAGTCACATATTCACCTCACAATGCATTGAAGAGAATCGAAACATAGAATAACATTCCAATCATACAACTTGTGACCGAAAAAGACATAGTAAGAGACGATGCGCTTGTGAATGAAAATGATGCACACTCGACAGGACTTGCCTTATCAAATGAGCATGGTTAGCATATATCCGAGTAATCCAAGGTTGGCATATTGGGAAACTGCAAGAGTATTCTACACCACCGTGAAAGGAACATTACATCTAAAATTGGCATACTAAAATGAACTGCTTGAGTTAGTAGGATACCTTGATGCAGATTCCCGAGATACGTGGATGATAAGAAATCTATATCATGCTACCTCTTCATGTTTGATGGTATAACGATCTCATGGATTGGCAAAAAATAAGGCAAATATATGTATCCAGTAAATGAGGTAGAACACATTACATGTAGCATTATAATCATTCATGCTGTTTGGGTTAAATGTCTTCCAGAGAGCCCAATCCTTGCACTGGTCAAATTACCAACCGAAGTGCTTAATAACAATAAAGATGCAACATACTTGATCAATATCGGAGTTATTAGTTTTAGAGGAAAGCACATCAAGAGTCAATATTAATATATGTACAAGACATATTAGCAGAAAAAGAAATCACGGTAACCTGATACCCACAAGTGACAATTTACCTAATTCTTTTAGGAATAGAATAATGCACATACATTAAACATGTGGTTTAACGGAACTCTGGAATTAACGAGTCAAGCAAGAGGGTTCACATATAATGATCATAATTAAAGACATCTCAAAGTATGTATTACGTGAATAATAAGATTGTAGAATTCTTGACTACTCCAATCAAGTGGGATATGTTGAACGATTCAAGCTCAATATGGTCAAGCGATGGCTGCCAATGGTTATGCGAGGGCGTCCTCTCAAGGGAGATTACAATCAACAAAGGCTTTGAAGGGAGAGGCATCGTGGGGGTATTTCACGCCCGTGAATAAACTTCACATGGGGAGAGAAACCATCACTGATCCGAACAACCATAATTTCACGAATGAGAGTTTGCTCCCCACCCTATCCCTATCCCCCTCTCGATCTTTCTTGTAAATGAGGGGCACATTTCAAAAATTACCCAAACAATCTTTTAAGTTTTAACAAACTTTGAGACGGAATGAGTAAATGATGTCCCTCCTTACATGCGATATATTGATATGAATTTCAGATTGTCATACACATGCAGTTGCTCATTGACCTCCACCATTCAATTAGATTCAGTCTTCGCAACGAAAAACTTCAGACACAAAACAGAGGTGGATAGAAAAGGAAGGATTCATGAGTAGTGGTTCTTGTGCAGGATAATCGCGGGATGATAAGATTAAATAATAGGGATTTTTACACCCATAACCCTGAGCAATTTCACAATAACAATCATAACCCTGCATAATTGTAAATTACATGATAAACCCTGGGTAATGATTAACTCTTACATAACATAACCATGTGTTATGTTCCGTTTGAGATGCCTGTTATCTTTGACGGTTTCCGTTAAGAGAAAGACAAAGTTGCTCATAATACATATTCTTATTTGCAAATCATGGCATCTCATCTCTCTCCATCTAGAAGGGGATAGGAAAGGTGGTCGGCCATCAGTTGGGGTCGCAGGGAGGCGAAGGCCGAGGGAGAAGGGGCTGCTGGAGGTGGTCGCCTGCAAGCTCGAAATGTCCCCGGTGGGGGGGGGGGGGGGAGCTCTAGAAGAGCCGTTTGATGCGGTCATGCTTGCAGGGCGCGCGCACGTGTGTGTGTGTGTGTGTGTGGGGGGGGGGGGGGGGGCTCTCGCAGGCATGCGCGGGGCGGGGGGCTCATGGGGTACATCGCATTTTACAATATTGTATAATTTATTTTATTGTTCTCCTTTTTTGTGTACATCGCATTTTACAATATTGTATAATTTATTTTAATCCAATCGAAAAGGGAAAAAATATATATTACAAAAAAAAGGTGTGGGAGGGAGCGAGACTGGGGGCAGTGGAGGGAGTTCAGCGGAGCTTAGTTGTGCATCTTCATCTCCTCCGACCACCCACCCACCCACTCGCCTTCTACCATTCTCCCACTTCAACTCGAATCTCCCAACCAAAGACACCGTCGTCTCCTCCACCACGCCTCGAGCTCCGACACCATGGCGACCTCCTGCCTCATCGGAGCGACCCATAGGTTTTCCCACCTCCGCCTCTCACCACCCTCCGCTCATCGCTCCTCTCCGCATCGCCTGCCGGTCTCGATCCCGGGACACGTGCTTCCCCTTGCTCGGCGCCGCTGGTGTGCCGTTGTCCCTAAGGCCGACAGCAGGGACAGGGGTTCGCCCCCGACCCCTCCTCCTTTCGTGAAGGACGAGGTGAATGCAAAGTTGGAACTTTTTTGTTGTTTCGCGGTTCGAGATCAGGTCTTCTCTCGATGCGCTTCGTTTTGGTTGCGTGTTCAGGGTTTGTTGTGATTTGATCGTCTAAAAAGCCCGATCTTTTTCATTGATTGGGCTGTAGATATGCTAATCAGGCTAAAGTTGGTGAATGCGATGCTGGGTGCTGTACTGGGAAGTGATCTCTGAAGCTAGGATTTAAGGAAAAACTTGGAGGTTAAATCCGTAACGATCTATTGCTCACATTCGAAGGATATAATCAAGAATCTCCAGAGTCGGATTTGAAAATCGCACCCCTCTTGTTTGGTTAATCCGTTTTTTCTTATGCGATATGACGCTGTCCAACGAAGCATCATTTAATTTGCTATATTCTCGTTATTGTCACGAGTTTGATGCTTTATTTTTTTTAAATATCTTCATTAACTGGATATTAGTGCCTTTAGCGCATTAGGTAATGTTCGCGAATGTTATTGTGGAGAGGCTGTAAGTTCATGTTTATTCCATAGGTATAGGGGTCCTTAGAAAGCCATACAGAGAAAAGTACAAAAGTGCCCTTGATGGGGATACAAAGAATAACTACGGTTACATTCTCAACACTTCCCCTCAAGTTGGAGCATACTTATCAAGCATGCCCAACTTGGAAATAATCCATGAAATCCGCTTCTTCGGTAAGGCTTTTGTGAATACGTTAGCAAGTTGAAGATCAGTACCAATATGCGGAGTAATAGTTCTTCCACTTTTAACAGCATCGCGAACGAAGTGGCAGTCAACCTCGATATGCTTGGTTCGCTCATGGAATACTGGATTTGTGGCAATGTACGTAGCAGATTTGTTGTCACAATATAACTGAATAGGAGTGGTAATAGCAATTCCGAGTTCTTGCAGGAAGGTAAGTAACCATGTGATCTCACATGTAGCTTGAGCCATTGCCCGGTATTCTGCTTCAGCACTGGATCTGGACACAACAGTTTGCTTCTTGCTCCTCCAAGTAACAAGATTTTCTCCAACGAACATAGCATACCCTGTGGTGGAGCGTCGATCATCTGGTGAGCTCGCATAGTCGGCATCGGCATAGGCAATAACATCTGTGTATCCATGTGCCCCGTAGAAGAGGCCACATCCTGGTGATTCCTTCAAGTATCTTAGAAACTGAAGAGCATCCTCCCAGTGATTGTACCTAGGTTGCTCCATATGTTGGCTAGCCCTGCTCACTGCATAAGAGATATCTGGTCTAGTGACAGTTAGATAAAGAAGTTTATCAACTAAACTTCTGTATCGAGTAGCATCTTTAAAGACAGGATCATGTGACGTGGCATGTTTCTTAGGATCTGCCGGAATACCAACATGTTTGCATCCAAGTAATCCCGCTTCAGTAAGAATGTCCAGACAGTATCTCCTCTGTGAGATATGAAGACCCTTTGTAGTGCGTAGTACTTCTATGCCCAAGAAGTACCGAAGAGTACCAAGGTCTTTGGTACCAAACACCTTCTGCAGGAAGGCCTTGGTCTCTAGTATGCCCTTGTCATCATCCCCTGTGGCCACCATCCCCTGTGGCCACCATATCATCCACATAGACTGCAAAAATAATCGTACCAGTTGTTCGTCTTCTGACAAACACAGAATAGTCCGAGGCTGTTCTCTGGAAGCCAAGAATGCTGATTTTAGTAGTAAGTCTCTCGAACCATGCCCTTAGGCTTTGTTTTAGGCCATAAATGGCCTTGTGAAGTCGGCATACACTCCCCCCTCGACTTCATAACCTGGAGGCTGCATCATGTAGACTTCCTCATCAAGATCGCCATATAAAAAGGCATTTTTCACATCAAGCTGAAAAACAGGCCAGTTTTTATTAGCCGTCACAGAAAGTATGGTCCATATAGACCCCATACGAGCAACATGTGAGAATGTCTCAAAGTAATCCACCCCATATGTTTGTGTGAAGCCTTTTGCCACAAGGAGAGCTTTTAACCTATCAATTGACCCATCTGGTGACTGCTTGGTTGTGAAGACCCATTTACATGCCATAGGTCGAATCCCTTTGGGACATTGTACAAGATCCCATCCCCCCCTGGAAAGGAGAGCATCCATATCCTCATCCATGGCCTTTCGCCAACCTGAATCCTGTAAAGCACTGTGATGGTCTCACGGAGTAGAAATAGTCATGAGAGCATCTGCATATCGTCTGTCAGTGCAAGATAAACCAACAGTAGAAGTGAAATGAGACATAGGATGAGAAGTACATTTCCTCTTTGATTTTTGCAAGGCAATGGGAAGATCTCTTGGATCATCCGGGACAACATTGGAAGGGACACTTGAAGAAGGCATATCATCCTGCATAAAAGGGATGGGCAAAGGGATGTCTGGTGGTGAAGGTTGTTGGCGACGTTTATAAATAATTGGTGGAGGAGGAAGATCCAGAGGGATATCGGTGACAGGCTGCGTGAAGAAGCTGGTATGCTAAAAAAGGTTACATCTGCAGAGATATAATAACGATGTCCAACGGGGTCATAACATCTGTATCCCTTCTGAGTATGAGAATGATCAAGGAAGACACATTTGATGGCACGAGGGGAAAGTTTGTCCGGAGTGTGAAAATTATGAACAAATGACACACACCCAAAAATTCGTAGAGACAGGGGAAAAGGTGATTCATTCGGGTGAAGTATAGAGAAGGGTGTTAACCCCTTTAGATTGAGAGAAGGAACTCTGTTGATAAGATGAACAGCTGTTAAAACAACATCACCCCAGTAATTCTTGGGAACCTTCATCTGAGTGAGAAGAGAGCGGGCAATGTTTAGGAGATGTCGTAGTTTGCGTTCGACTATCCCATTTTGTTGAGATGTATATGGACAGGAGGTCTGATGTATGGTCCCTTGAGAAACAAAGAAATCTGCAAGGTCATGTTGAGTAAATTCCAAGGCGTTATCAGAACGAAAAGTCTGTATATTAGAGGAAAAATTATTTTTGACATAGTGGAAGAAGTTTTTGATAATTTTATTGATCTCGGAACGTTCTTTTAAAAGATAGACCCATGATGACCTGCTATAATAATCAACGAAAACAACAAAATACTTATGCCCACTTATGGCTCGAACCGGTCAGGGTCCCCAAACGTCACAATGAACTAAAGAGAAAGAAACTTCACGACGAGGCTCAGTACGAGCATGAAACGAAGCTCGATGATGTTTCCCGAACTGACATGCCTCGCACTCAAAGCGCTTGAGCATAGATAGTTCGGGGAACATTAAGGAGAGAGCTTTTGCAGACGGATAACCGAGATGAAGATGTCAGAGAAGAGGGTCAGCAGAGATGGAAGTCGCGCCAGCGAAACCAAAGTCGGAAGGAATATTAAGATAATATAGGCCATTCTTCTCATGCCCCCCACCAAAAATCTGTCTCGTCCGGATGTCCTGAAAGTAACAACAAAAGCCATCAAATATCACTCGACAGTTAAGTTCCATGCATAGCTTATGAATAGACAAAAGACTGAGAGGAAAGTCAGGAGCGCGGTAGATATTAGTTAGCCGATGTTTGGAGGAAAAATCCACGGTTCCCACACTGGTAATAGGGAGCACCATTTGCCACACGAACCGTTTTTACAATACGGGATGGCCCTGAGGAGGTGAGAAGACTACCTTCTCCTGTAAGATGAGTGGACGCTCCCGAGTCGATTATCCAGGCGGAAGTAGAGGTAGAGTTAGAGCTGGCAATCGTACCTGTTGTGGCAGCCAGACTAGCAGTAGGGCCAGAAGCAGGAGTATCAGTGGCAGAGTTCTGTAGCAACTGGCGAAGGCGAGCATACTCCGCTGCAGTAAAGGAGATAGCATTGTCTGTGGAAGACTGGGCATGAGAGGCGTCCATATTATCATAGGTGCCATCGGAAGAAACATTCTCATAGGCGTTGTTGGCATTAGGAGGCATGCCAAATTTCGCCCAGCATCGTTCTGATAGATGATTCCAGCGTCCGCAATGTGAGCACGCTAGGTAGCGGGTAGTAGTAGAATCACGTCTACGGCCACGACCTGAGTCATGTCCTCGTCCATGCTCACGTCCATGACCATGACCAAAAGCACGACCACGTCCCCCCTAGTAGGTCGAGCGTCCTCCTGCAAAGTGTGCGGTAGTCTCTGTAGACGAAGGGGGTTTTGGAGACTCTAGCTCCTGGAGTCTGCTAAAGATAGTCTCAAGAGAGGGTAGAGCAGCAGCTGTCAGAAACTGATCCTTCACAGGCTTGTACCGTGGGTGTAGCCCTGAGAGAAACTGATATATCTGCCATTCTGCACGTTCTCCTATCTGTTTATCACAACTAGCATGTTGAAATATAAGGAGTTCTTCGAACATCCCTGTGAGGAGGTGATGGTATTCAATCAAGGATGTTTCTCCTTGATTTGCAGACCAGATCCGAGTGTAGATATCGGAGAGCCTAGACTTGGTCGTCTTCTGAGAGTAAGTCTTCTGAAGACTATCCCACATCTCCTTAGCAATGGATTTGTAGAGCAGGTTAGAGGTTATATTTGGATCAACATTGTTAGTCATCCATGTAATTACCAAGGTTGCAAAAAGCGGTAGTCAGTACTCGGCCGCATGGCCTCAAATTTCAGCAAAATTCGGTCGAATTTCTGTCGAATATCGATATCCAGTCGAAATCAAAAGGAATTTTTACCCAACAGACCTTATAAACTTTGCCAATCACCTCCACGACCTTTTGCATAACATAATTACCCTGTCGACCCTATAAATTACCCCAAGAACCCTCGCAAGCTTCAAACAGAGTAACCGCAAGGTTCATAGGGTAAGTGTTAGAAAATCGGAAGCGGAAGCGGAACATGGAAAAGATAAATAACAAGAACAGAACAACGGGATTTTACGTGGAACCCTACTCCGTGAGGAACGGGATGAAACCACAGGAGAAGCCCTCAAAGGGGCATATGCTTCATTGCTGTTTCTCAATGGATACAGTAGGTCTGGGGCTCCTTATATAGCCTCTCCAGAGCCTCCAAGTCCCACCGTTGGACGATGTGGGACTAAACACTGTATGGGGTAAATGGATCTCCTCCAGGATCCATTTACCCTGCTACAACACAATGGGCGCATACAACGAATGCTCCAACACTCCCCCTCAAGCTGGAGCATGCAATGCTCAGCTTGGACAAACAGAAATAAACTCAACTCAACGCTACAGGACACTGCGGACAATATCAACCCAACGCGCACATTGCTGCAGTCGAGGACGTTGCTTCTCATGCCGTGCAGGTGAGGAGGACGAATGGGCTGGAGTGTGAGTCAACTGAAGACTCGGAATCTGACCGTCGAGTCTGAACTTGCGCCTGAAGTCTACTCGTCGGAGAATTGGGTCTCTCCCATCTGGCTCAGAGAATGGTGCACTGCTCTGGTGTACCTATGATACCACATGAAAACCCTTGCTCTCAAGGGAATGGTCCTCTGCTCTGGAGTCCCTATGGCTCACATGAAAACTCTGGCCGAACAACAACAAGAATGATGGGGACCTCGAACTGATGATGACAACATATGCTCATCTGACAATGACCGCAAACTCATGCGTGTCTGAAACTGGAGACTCGGAAACAATGATCGTCGAGTCTGAAACCGAACTGTAGAGTCTGATCAACTGGCTGGTCTGGAGACTGGCATCTGAATCTGGAATCTAGATCATGAACAGACCTGTGACTCTACATATACTCCCCCTTTCTCCCATACTGGTCGGAAAACATGACATCGACCAAGTTGGGAGAAGACAACAACGATGGGGGTAAAGAAAAATATCAAATAGCTGACTTCATTTTTTTCTTCGGCTTTTCAAACATCATCATTTTTTTTCTTTGGCTATTTTCAAAAATTTTTTTAATAGCCGCAATTTTTTTTCAATTTTTAAAGCTGTTATCATTTTTTTGAAAACTTTTTTTAAAGCCGTTTCATTTTTCTTTTCGGCTTTCAATCAAATTTTTTTCTTTTGAAATGCGTGCGGCTTTTTTTATTGCACATGCCTCTTTTTCTTCTTCTTCTTTTTTTGCAACAAAAAAACTCTCTCTTCTTTTTTTTTCCGGATGGCCTCTCTCTGACCTCCCCCCCCCTTTTTTTTATAAACTCACAGCCCTATTTTTTCTTTTAAGTGGCGGCCCCAACTGGGCCTAGAATATGCGAAACCCCCTTTTTTTAGGGTTCCCCTCACGGGAACCCATCACAATGGGAGAGATGAAGTGCCGCCGTTGAAGTGGAGGCGTGCCTCTTAGGCGCTGCTATAGGGATCGTCTACAGGGCGGTGCCGACAACTGAGATGCACGCCTGCGCGCGAGCAGGCGGGGAGAGATCACTGGAGGTATGCGGGTCCTGGATACCCGCCGCCGAGGGATTGAGAGCGGAGTGGCTCCGCCTGGTTGCGCACGCCGCTTGGAGATCTGGTGGAGATTGCGCCGCGCACCTGGATGCGCGCTCGAAGGGAGGAGGCGCGCCTGGATGCGCGTCGCCTGGATGCGCGCGGGCATGGGGCTGCCGCCTGGGTGCTGCGCCTCGTGCTGGGGTTGTGGGTCGTTGGGGTAGCGCCGCCTAAAGGTGGAGCAGGGAATGCACGGGGCTGGAGCGAGTTGTCTTGCGTCGAGGGGGCTCGCGTGGGAGGAGGTCCCGCATGGGATGATTCGCGGCTCGAGGAGGAGCGCGAGGAGGTGGCGATCTGGAGATGGGCTGTGGGTGCCGCCCCTGGAGATGCGCAGATGGGAGGGCCCCTTCCTGGGGCTCGACGCCTGTGCGCCTGAGATTTCCATCGCCTCCTCTACAAGCATATGAAGCGCCTGCGCAGGGTTTCGATCTGCGCCGCAGAATCTTGCTGCACTTGGGGATAAATCCCTCGCATGTAAAAACTGTGAACCCCCTGAAATAGGGTTTCATACCCTAAGAACTTGATCAACAAAACTTCAGGAATATAACAATTACACATCCTCGATAATCAAATCTCAAATTGCATAAAGAACAAATCTCCAAGAATCAGACCCGCTCTGATACCATGTTAGAAAATCGGAAGCGGAAGCGGAACATGGAAAAGATAAATAACAAGAACAGAACAACGAGATTTTACGTGGAACTCTACTCCGTGAGGAGCGGGATGAAATCACGAGAGAAGCCCTCAAAGGGGCATATGCTTCATTGCTTTTTCTCAATGGATACAGGAGGTCTGGGGCTCCTTATATAGCCTCTCCAGAGCCTCCAAGTCCCATAGTTGGACGATGTGGGACTAAACACTGCATGGGGTAAATGGATCTCCTCCAGGATCCATTTACCCTGCTACAACACAATGGGCGCATACAACGAATGCTCCAACAGTAAGAGTTGGCAAGTTTACGGGGTCGAGGGGAGAATTATGTTGTTTCAAAGGTCGTGGAGGCAATTGGCAAAGTTTATAGGGTCTGCTGGGTAAAAATCCCAAATCAAAATTCGACTGAAATGGCCGAAATAATCGAAATATAGGGGTGCTAGTACAAAAAATGACCGAAATGGCCGAAATTTCGGTCAAAATTCCACCGAAATTCCATCGAAATTCTATTTTGGTCGATACCGAAATGGTGATCGAAATCGACATTTAAGGCCTTGCTCGATCGGCGGGGTCACCTACTGATTAGTCGGCAGTCGGGCGACTAGTCGGATTTAGTCGGTCATTAGTCGAATTTGATTTTTTTAATTATTTTAAATATATAAATCATTTTTTATACATATATTCTTATATATATACATATATTTGTACATTTTATATACCATCTTAATGAAACAAAAGAAGTAATTGACTTTAAATATAAAATTAAGCATGATAGAATGTGTTTGCTTTTAAAAAAAAGTGAAAAACTAAAAAAAAAAGGTTGTTGTGAAAGTCGGCCGATTAGTCGGCCGACTAGGCCGACTAGTCGGGTGGATCGACTAAAGGCCGACTAGGCCTAGTCGAGTCGGCTACCCCCCCCCCCCCGACTCGACTAGTCGGCCGACTTTTGCAAGCTTGGTAATTACTTGGCAGTTGTCGACGTACCAGGTGTCGTAGTTGGTCTCCGTCTCCTTGGGCGGATCAGTAGTGAGAATATAGATCTTGCGCTGGCCACCAATAAAAACTCGAAAGGAACGGGACCATAGAACATAGTTCTCCGAACCCTTAAGTTTGATAGAAGTACCCTGTACCATCATAGAAGAGGTAGGGTACATGGATTTGGTGTCTGAAGATGCAGATGCGGATGCCATGGTGGCCGCACGAGTCAAGAAGAACTGACCTAGAAAGTGTCTGTAGCCTTAGGTAGCATGTGAACCTAGTAGTACATCATGATAGACAGTGGAGACCACAGGAGGCTGTTAGGCCGTAGGCAGGGCGGCACGGGGAGTCCGTTGGGACCAGTAGAGGCCGCGGGCGGCGCAGAGGAGACCGCTGACGGGCTGACGGCGCTAGGGGGCGACGGGCCTCGGGGTTGCACTTGGTCAGCGTCGCGTGCGGCGCAGTGAGGCCGCTGGGGCCTGTGAAGGCCACGGGCGACGCGGAGGAGGCCGCTGGCGGCGCTGGGGATGCGGCGGGCCTTGGGGCGGCGCTAGGGTGGCGTCGCGTGAGGCGCATGGGGGCGGCGCTAAGGCGTCGCGTGAAGCGCATGGAGGCGTAGGGGGGGTGCAGGGAGGCGCTAGGGCGGTGCCAGGGCGTGGGGAGACCGCGGGCGACGCGTAGGGCCGCGTGTAGGGGTTGGTGGGCGGGCGCAGGGGAGGAAAGGGCTGGCGGTGGCGGCGGGGATTAGGTCAGAACACCGGTCTAGGACCGCTGCTCTGATACCATGTGGAGAGGCTGTAAGTTAATGTTTATTCCATAGGTCTAGGGGTCCTTATATAGGACAAAACCCTAGAAACCCTAGAGAGCCATACAGAGAAAAGTACAGAAGTGCTCTTAATGGGGATACAAAGAATAACTACGGTTACATTCTCAATAGTTATCATTAAGACGACCTATATTATCCCCATCGTGCTCCCAAACTACATTTCTTCTTGTACATTTCTTCTTGTAACGCACACAGCTTGGCGTCATATTATCGTTTTTTTTCTTCCCTCCCAATCTTTATCCAGGTTTGCATCATCTGGGAGCCTGAAGTCACTTGAAGTCACAATAAGGAGTGCTTGGAACTGATTTTTTGACATTGTATCTTTGTGCCACGTCCAAATATGACGGAATTCAAAAACCAACACCTCACAAACAAACTGGAAGTAACCTACTGTGTAGCACACGCGAACAGCAAAATCACATGCTGGCCGAACCCAAGTGCAACAAATAATACATGTTTTGCTGCGTCATCGTAGGTGGGCACCCAATTGCATTTCAGGCAGTTCCATTTGCCCCCCTGAGTCCCTGACTAATGGATCACGATTCATTAGTTGCACAGTTGCATAGCCAACCATGAAAGAAACGATTTCATCTCTTTAATTGGTCATTGAAACAGTGATAGAAGTGGAACTTGAAAGAAATGCCTGCCTCCGGAGTTGGGCCCTTCTCTATCTTTGACAAAGGAGATGTTGTTGACACGTGTGAAAACAGGTTGTTTATTTATGTGGAAATTCTTAAAATTGACATTCTACACGGGAGTCTTCAGTGTAACATGAAAATTTCACCAGCACAGCCTATTCGAATTTTAGAGCCACTTTTGTTACTTAGTCTATAGGTGTAATCACATTTTCAAACAAGACCTTAAATATCGATTTTGGTTACCATATCGTTTCGGTCATTTCAGTCACCAATGCTTCTATCGGCCACCCTAAAGGTTGAAATTTCGACTTTTTCGGTCAAATTTCAGTCACATGTCAAAACCGAAATTTGACCGAATTTCGATGAAATAAGTTGTTACATTTCAAAAGTATTTTCAAAAAGCTGGAATACCGGATCCTTACACAGAGCTTTCACATAAGGCTCCGCATATCCTTCTTGTAAGTATTTTCAATCAAGTTTGGAATCTAAATGCTGGTTATCAAATACCAACATAGGGCCTTCACTTTATCTACTTTATCCCAGTCTGGATTACTGGTCGAGTGATATTCTAGTTATCAACTGTAGAATGTGTAAGGTGGGACATCATTTTAGTATTTTCAATAAAGGGCATTCACTTAATCTTTTACTTTCAAGATAACTGCTTAACCTTTTACCTTCAAGATAACTGTGCTTCAGTCATATAGCATCAATTTAATGGCTGATGCCTATCTGCCGCATCACCGGTTTATTTATCCATCCATATGCTGGATTTATACCTAAATTCCCAAATAGCAGTATTGGCATCTCAAGATCTGGAAATTGAGAGGCGGTAAAATTTTTATTTACATTCAACGGAGTCATGAAAATGCTAAGGTGGATGTGTGGACACACACACACGTAAAGATCGGATCAGGAATGATGCAATTAGAAGGGAAGTTGGTGTAGCTCCGATCGATGATAAGATGCGAGAATTTTTTTTAAGGTGGTTTGGCCATTTGCAAAGGAGGCCAACTGATGCACCGGTGAAGAGATGCGACTTTTGGTATGTTGAGCCGGCTAAGGGAGGGTGAGGAAGGCCCAAGGTTGGAATGAGACAAAAGCGAAGGGATCTTAGTTTTTTTGGATCAAAGCCTTAGAATGACCCAAGATAGATATGAATGGAGGTTAAGAATCCATGTAGCCGACCCTACTTAATGTGGGAAAACTAAAAGGCTTTGTTGTTGGTGTTGTACTCAACGAAGTCTTTTCATATCTTTGCCTCCAATTAAATCTATTATGCTTTATTCTCGGTTAGTTGGAGTAGATATGTTTGGTCGAGTAATGGTAATATAGAGTAATTTTGCCCATTGAACACTTATATTAACCAGTGTCTTCAATCTCTCCTGACTCGTATATGCGTCCCTTAGAATCCACAGGCTTCTTTGTTTGCTTTGATCCTAACATCCATGTTTCATGAAGCAGATCCGTAACATACTTTCGTTGTGACATGACTAAACCTTGCTTGAACCTAGCAAATTCAATCCCTAGAAAGTAATATAGTGGCCCCAAGTACCGGGGGGGGGGGGGGGGCTCTGCTTGAGTCCATAAATGGTCTAAGCCAAACCTTCTGACACTTCTCTTGACCCTCGAAGCCTAGAGGTTGCTGTATGTATATTGTTTCCCGAAGGTCGTCATACAAGAATGCATTCTTTGCATCGAGCTGGTGTAAGGACCAATCAAGTTGCACTGCAACTGCCATAAGAATTCGTAATGTGGATAAATGAGCCACCGAAGAGAAAGTGTCAAAGAAATCAATACCATAGTATCTGGGTGAACCTCTTTGCTGCTAGTCGTGCCTTGTAACGAGAGACCGAACCATCTAGATTGTACTTGACCGTGAACACCCATTTTGACCCCCTATCCCGACGTTGTCAGGTGGTTCTACAAGTGTCAGGTGTTAAGTGAGATCAAAGCATCCATTTCTTCATCCATCGCCAAGCGCCATCTAGACTCTCGAAGAGCCTTGATATGAGTCTTAGGGTAGCCTGTATCGGAGATCGCCTCAATGTATTATCTGTAGGAGGAGCCAATCCCAAAAAAGGACACCGTAATAGAGATAGGATGTCGGCTCAGAATGGGTGTATACCTCTAGAGTAGTAACCCTGTAAAGATCATCCCGTGGAAAAAGTACAAGGAGAGGAGCCATTGTAGGTAGGTGGTGGAGTAAATGTGCCGAATTTAAAGTAATATGGAACCATCTCAAAGAAAGTGACATCTGCACTGATATAGTACTTTCCAGTGTTGCAATAGTTGGTTGACTGTACCGAATAGTCAGTCCGACTATGTGGTGTGGGTGGTCCCTGACTGAACACTAAATAGTTGGCCAATAGTCAGCTTGACCGAATAGTCGATCCGACCATTCGGTCGATCGACCGACTATCGGTCGACTGGCGACTACTGAATTTATGTTATTTTATTTTTATTTTTTAATTCCGAAGGTTTACCATTTATAGCAATATTACTAGAAATGTCAAAAATTCATATATTTATCTCATTAATTAGTACTTTTATCTTAGATTCTTGTTAATTGATGGTCATATATGTATAAATATATAATAATATATGCATTAGAATTAAATCTTATATTTAAAATAATAAAAAAATACAAAAATGAATAATTCCGAATAGTCGTCCGAATACCGATTATTCTCTATTCAGTGACCCCTTCAATTGAATACCGAATACCAACTTCTACAACACTGGTATTTTCTGGAGTGGGGGTCGCAGCATCTATATCCTTTCTGATTTCTGGCATATCCAAGGAGAACACATTTTAGTACTCTGACCACAAGTTTATCCCTTCCAGGATCAAGAATATGAATAAAGGCCATACATCCGAAAACCGTGGGAGGAACATGAAACCCAACCTTTCTTGGGAGTTGGGAAGATGACCTCAATAGGTTCTTGCTCGTCAATGAAGGTGGGTGGCATTCGGTTTATAAGATATGTAGCAATAAGGACCACATCACCCCAATAAGTAGAGGGAACATGATAGTTAATCAAGAGGGTACACATAATGTCAAGGATATGCCGGTGTTTGCGCGCAACCACATCATCATGTTGTGCAGTATGAGCGCAAGTAGTCTGGTGTTAGATCCCATTTGCTGAGAAAAAGGACAACATGTCTTGTGAAAGGAAGTCCCTAGCATTATCAAACACAAGAGTTTTGATAGTCGTATCTATTCTTTGTTTCATTAATACATAAAATAATAATAAGAAAGACACTAGACTTGTTTTTCATCAAGAAGGTCCATGACACACGAGAAGAATCATCTATGAGGACAAATAATACATATTTTCTAGATGATCATGATATCAACTAGGTCCTCATATGTCAAGATGGACAAGCTCAAAAAGACTAGCAGGATGGATATTCTCAGATGGTGGAAAGGAATTCCTGTGATGTTTTCCTAGTTGGTAAGTCTCACACTCTAGGCTGGCACTAAGTAGGAGCTGGGGAAGAGCACGATGAAGCTTCTGTAGAGATGGGTGACCCAAACGTTGGTGCCAGAGAGCACCAGATGATGCTGAAAACGAAGTCCCAGATTAGGCCGCAGTCCTAGATGAATACAAGATGTTAGACACCCCTTCTTCACGACATGCACCACTCGTCCTCCCAGTTAGCATGTCCTGAAAAACACAAGACAACACGTTAAATATTGCTCGATAGTTGGGCTCCTTGCAAATTTGACTAACAGAAAGAAGGCTGATGGGAAACTCTGGGACAAAAAAAACATTAGTGAGCCTGATATTAGGGGTGAGGACATCTCCTCTTTTCTTTACAAGGGAAAATATGCCATCGGCCACCTATACAAACCATCCAGGCGAGATGTTGTGCATATGATGTAGTAGGGTCTGTTTTCCACAGAGGTGAGTGGAGGCACCTGTATCAATCAACCACTCTGTTTTCGCAAATTTATTTGCAGAAGCATCAAAGATGCTTGTAGGATCGACCGCTGCAGTCTCTAGAATATTGCTTTGGTGTGAATCAGAAGACTTGCTCGGGTGTAGCCTATTAAGGCACTGCATCAGATCTTCGAAGTCCCTTCTAGGAACTTCTACACGAGGGCCATCAGCTTCAGTAGTAGCTCGATCAATGGGATCAAAGTGACCATGTTTGTTGTAGCAGACGGCTTCAATGTACCCAAACTTGTAACATTAAGTATACTAAATTGTGCCTCGACCTTGTCCTTTACTGAAACAACCCAACCACAAATTGTGAATGATCCACGACCACCTCGCCCATATGGGGCAGTCAGTACAGATACCTCTCTGAACTTCGGTCAATAGTGGGGAGGACTGCAACAATGATCATCTGACCGCGTGCTGCATCGTAGCCAAGGTCGAGGCTGACTAGGAATACCAAAATCATTGTATGCTGGGGATGATGCTTTTGTGTGTAGGGCATGTGCACCCTGGAGTGCATGCACTATATTGTTCAAATAGGGATTTTAAGAGACAACAATACTCAACGAGGGAACAATCTGTTCAACATGTTGAAATGTGTTTGATACATTTTGTTGGAATTCTTCTCCCGACCATATGTGGCTTGAATGGAAGTCCATATGATGTAAGTAATGGTGTAATATATCAGCTCATTCGCAATTCTGTCGATGACACTAACTATGAACCAGGAGCTGATCAACCCATCATCATTCGCCCATGTGCGTATTTTCCTGACTTATCAGCAAGCTTTGACTCCAATAGCATATGCTTCTTGTCGTATTTCGTAGACTCGTACGATCATGAGGAATATGCGACATCAATTGGGATAGTTGGTCTCATCCAACTCGGGGATTGGGCCAAATGAGGGTAGACGAGTGCTCCCTCCATTGTTTCCCTGAGATGTCATCTTAGAGGAAGACATCTCTAACAACTTGTCAGGCCTGTAACAAACAAGAACAAGATATAGTAAACTGCTTAGGTCATAAGAGGACCTGTGGAGGTCCTACAACCGAGATGAGATTGGACGGTGGTAGTTAAATACGTATTTGGTGGCGAAAGAACTATGGAAGCGAGACATGATTCACAAGGCCACATGTCAGTGCGTGCTATGGCACACAGTGCGTCGTGGCAACGAACTTGTACGCCATGGAGGGACCAAACGACGTTTGGTAATGGAGTCCTGTAGCTCAGAGCAATGGTCTGGGGCAACACACTGGAGCAGGGTCCTGTAAATCCAGAACTGTAAATCTGGGAACTTGGTGTGAATTTAAGGGGCGCGAATTTGGGAGGGGGCATTGTGGGGGGGGGGGGGGGATCTAGGGGGTGGGTGGCTACTAACGGGATGGCGATTTGGGGGAGGGTAATCTGGGAGTGGGGTTGATTTGGAGATTCTGGGCGAGAGCGTTTGGGGGGTTGTGGGTGGGGGGATTGGGTGGAGATTGAGGATAGGGCTTGACAATTGGTTAGTGGTGGTGGTGGGGGACATGGTGGTGGTGCTCGGGGATTGTCTTGGTTGGAGGGGGGGTGGAGATTGGGGTCCGGGGATACATCTTAGGTGTGGTGGCGTTCGAGGGATAGGGTTGGCGAGCGAGACTTGGGCATTCTGGTGTTCAGGTGCTGGCGGCGTTGGAGAATGGCTGTTGTTTCATTGGTAACGATGGAGATGTGGTAAACAATGGAGAAGGGGAAGCGGGAACCCGCTCTGATACCAAGTAGAAAGTTGTATTCTGTAGTCGTTATTAAAAAGGCATACCCTAGGACTCCTTATATAGATGGAGTTATAGGGTTACACAAAATGCGACCCCTAGATAGCGAGTCGCTTGGAATACCTCTAGAGTTAGGGTTAACATTTCAATTCTCTACAGTTGTCATAACTACATGAATATATATGCAAGCTGAAGATCCGTGGAGATACAAGGAGTAGTGATCTTCCTTCTCGTACTGCATCTCAAGTGAAATGACAATCAACTTTACTGTGCTTTGTCTGCTCATGAAATACGTGGTTGGTGGCAATATATGCAGCGGACTTGTTGTCACAATACAAGTAGGCAGGGAGTCCAAGTTAGAAGCAGGGAGTCCGAGTTACTGCAGAAAGGAGACTGGGCATGTAATCTCACAAGTAGCTTGAGCCATCGTATTGTATTAAGCCTCTGCACTTGATCTAGAAATCATTGTATGCTTCCTCCTTCGTCATGTAACAAGGTTACCACTGACAAACATGGCATACTCTTGATAGTTTGTAATTGTATGTCCTTAGGAGAACTAGCCTAACCCACATTTGCACATGCGTATGGTCATTGGCCCATAGAAGAGGCCTCTCCCTAGAGATTCCTTAAGATGTCAAAGGATCAAAAGAACATCTTGCCAGTGACTGTAAATAGGTCTCTCTATTTGTTGGCTAGATTTGCTCACAACATACGACATATCTAGCCTAGTGACAGTAAGGTGGAGTACTCTGCCCACTAGGCTTCTATATTGTATACTATCCTCGAACTCAGGATCAATGGATGTAATGGGTTTTCGCAACTCTGCTAGGATGCTAGATAGTTTGCATCAAGTTAAACCGACCTCTGTAAGAACATCCAAGCAGAACTTCCGCTGTGATAGGTGTAGTCCATCTGCAGTGCATATCTCCTCAATGTCAAGGAAAAATCTGAGTTGTCCAAGGTCCTTGGTGACAAACACCTTCTGGAGAAGGCCTTAGTCTCTAGAATACATGCTTCATCATCACATGTAACCGCCATATCATCAACATAAATTGCCGGTATCACAATGCCAATAGATGTCGTCCTATGGAAGCTAACTGATCTTAGTGGTAAGCTTGCCAAATTATGCTTCTGGACTCTGCTTTAGGCCATAGATGGCCTTAGGGAGTCGGCACACATGCTCCCCCTCAACGGAGTAACCTGATGGCTGCATTCGAGGTCACCATACAGGAAAACATTATTCGCATCGAGCTAAAAGATATGCCAATTATTATTGGCAGTAACTGAGAGAATAGGTCGAATTGATCCCTTCATAGCCATTGGAGAAAAATCTCAAAGTAGTCCTCTCCATAAGTTTGGATGAATCCTTTTGCCACAATCCTGACTTTCAATCTGTCAATAGAACCATCAGGAGATTGTTTGGTCGTAAAGACTCATCAACATGCAACATGCTTGACACTTTGAGGACAAGACACAAGACCCTATATGCTCCTGGAGATAAGCGCGCCCATATCCTCATCCATGGCCTTCTTTCAACCATACAATCACGAGGAATTGTTATAGAAACACATCTATAAATTTCCTAACATAACTTGATAGACTGTCAGTGGAAGTAAAATGAGACATGGGATGCGCAATACATTGCCTTTTTATCCTTCGTGGAGCTTTAGGAGGTTCTGATGGAGCATTCAGAGCTGAAATGGTGGGGACACTCGAAGATGGCACATCATCCTGTAGATAATGAACATTTAATGGGTACATGCTCGGAATGAACAATATATTTCCTATTGTAGACAATGGGTGGTGGCAGGGGTTCCATGGGTATGTCACTGACATACTGAACCAAATAGTTGATCAGTTCAAAGAAAGTGACATCAACATAAATGTATTAACGATGAACAGTAGGATTGTAGCGCCTATACCCCTTTTGGGTGCGAGAACAATCAAGGAAAACACACTTGATAGGACGAGGTGACAATTTATCTACAATCTGAACAAATGTAGTGCATCCAAAAATTCTCAATTGGTTTGGAAAGGATGTCTCATCAGGATGTAATAGAGAAAAAGGAGTTACCCCCTTGAGGACAAAAGACGAGAGCCGATTGATGAGATAATGGGTAGTGAGAATGTCATCCCCTCAGTAGGTCTTGAGAACCTTCATGTGAATTATTAAAGTATGAGCAATATCTAGAAGGTGGTGAAGTTTCCTTTCCGTTACACCATTTTTCTGAGAGATATACATATATGAAATCTGTGAAGGGTTGTGAAGGGTTCTCTGAGAGGCAAAGAAATATACCAAGTTTTATTGGGAAGCAAGAATGACCTCTTCGTTCAGACGAAACAAGAAACACAGAGTTCTCCATAGGCTGTGGAGAAGGAGTGCAGACGGTAGAAGTCTCAATTTGCTGTAGACGACCAAAGATGGCCTTGATGGACGGAAGAATATCACATGTAAGGAACTGTTCCTTCACATTCTGATAGCGAGGATGTAGACTGGCAAGAAATCTGTTGGCCTGCCATTCCGATCTCTTGTTACATGTTTGGTACAACGGATCGGTTGAAATATGGCAAGATTAGTGTTGAGCATTGGGCTGGGTCAGCCCAACCCGACTTGATACCCAGTACAAACCTGACCCATTATTTATTGGGTGGGCTTTGGGCCTTACATAGAGCTGAATTTCTTTTCGGGCTAGGTTCGGGCCTGATAGGGCCCAAACCCAATAGCCCGGCACGTAAGGCTCGTTATGCCAGCCCATTTATAGGCCTGAACCCACCCCGATTAAGCTGAGTTGCTGAGAAGAATAAAGTTGGGGGGGGGGCATTAGCCCTAGGTTAGGGGTGCTAAGGTAATTTTGCATTTCTAATGAAAGCTGATGTCGAGATTCTCAAAATGGCTGCAGGTGGAGGTAAATGCAAATCTGAACCATTGTGCGTCTGTTTTATGTGGTGAAGTACAAAGCTATCTACTGTCCTTGCACCTGATATGCATCTGTTTTGATATATCTTGAACTGTGTATTGCATTTTTGGTTGCAAAATTTTCTAGGTAGAAGACAGTTAATGACTAGAGGTTGCAAAATAGAGGTATTTTAGTGATTGAGAAGATACATTTCAAGCTCAAGATGTATTTTTGTGTGGTTAGTTGGAGTATACTCTATAGATGAAGCTGTCTATTCGGTTCTCTATGATGTTTCCATTGCAGGAAGCCTAAGCTGTCTATTAAGTTCTGTGTAATATTACATGTATAATTTATTTATTAATCGATAATTCCTCTTAATTTAGGTGTTTAAATATGCAAGGCCTGCTTAAGCTGTCTATTTAGTTCCTTATTATATCACATGTATTTGTTAATAGATAATTCTGTTTAATTTTAAATGTTTAAATACCCAAAGTTTCTTATTTAATCTCATGCGGATTAGAGCTGTTCAGTTCTGTTTGGACTTGTTTGAGCTGCGCCTCCTAATCTGGCCTAATAACAAAATGCAGGTTAAATACAGTACATACCGTTATAGTCTTATCATGTGTTAAAACATAGTTCAAAAATATCAAACAATTATAACCTAAGGTGAAATTTTAATTTCAACGTAATTAAAAGTGAATGGTGGTGTTGATGTCAGTGGACCTTAATTGAAAACACGTGAGCAAAACCTTGGGTAGATGCATGCAAGTTTAATCTCCAAAAAAAGTGGGTATGTTAGAAAATATAATGCAAAAGCTGTAATCAGAGAAAAAGATTGTCTCAAAGGGCTGATTTATGCAATGCACTTTCTTATCTGATACATGAGGTCTGGGGCTTCTTATGTAGCCTCCACAGAGTCTCAAAGTCCCATCACTGCTAGATGTGAGACTAAACTACTGGATGTGGTAAATGGATCTTGGAAGGATCCATTTACCCATCTTACATGATAAATGACACATACTCTAACACTCCCCCTCAAGCTGGAGCATGCATTGCTTAGCTTGGACAAACAGAAAGAAATATCTCAAACTCACAATACAAGACACTACAGACAATATCAACTCAACGTGCATAACTGTCGGCTACTATCGAGGACATTGCTTCTCATACCGTGCAGGTGAGGAAGACAAACATGCTGGAGTGTGAGTTGAACTGAATCTCCTCGTCAGAGAGCATGTGCCCTTTACTGCTCATGTCAGAGTCACTGCACTGGAAATGAGTCCCACTTGGAGAACTCTGGCCCGCCACAATAATGTGGACAACTGCTCTATCTCTGAAAGGGCCGAACTGAAAAGCCGTGGTGACATCCTCGTCGGAGTCCATGGTCGATGGGGAATGGAGTCTGAAAAGTCTCCTCGTCGGAGAACTAGGTCTCTCCCATACTGGCTTAGAGAATGATATATCTACTTTGGAGTCCCTATGAAACCACATCAAAACCCTAGCCCACATGGCATAGGGAATGTGATCTCTACTCTGTAGTCCCTATGGATCACATGAAAACTCTGATCAAAATAAAGGATGGGGACCACATAAAAAAGATGGTAAACATGTGTACATATGAAAAGGTCTCTCTCTGGGGAACTCGAAGGAAACGAGTCACTCAACTATGGAGTGCCTTGAACTTGGACTCTGAGCCAATCCACAGAGTCTGAAACTGAACTGTAGAGCCTGGAAAATCTGGCTGGTCTGGAGAATCTGAATCTGACTTGTGACTCTACACAATACCTCCCTTCTCCCATACTTGTCGGAACACAATGACGTCGACCAAGTTGGGAAAAGACAAAAAAATTGGGGAAACAAAACATGAATCACTTAGTCGATAATCATAATATTTTTTTTCTGACTTTCTCAACCAATTTCAATTTTTTAAACATCATCTTCTCGGTTATTCCATTTTTTATAGCCGTCTTTCTTTTTCTAAATAAGTTGTTTACACATTTTTTCAGCTTTCCTTTCTTCTTTTTGCAAATTTTTTATTTTTTTCTGCGTACGACTTTTCTTATGTACGTGCCTTTCTCAAATTTTCCTTCTCTTTTTTAACCCTTTCTCTCTCTTTTTTGATTACACGGCAGCCGCAGGCCCTTGGGCCTTCTTTTTTTCTAAATAACAAGCGACCCACTTGCGGTTTATATTAGGGTTCCCACTTGGGAACACTCCTGGAATTGTAGCCCCGATGGGGCTTCATCTCACTTGCCGCCGCCTGAAGGATGCGTAGCTGGCGAGGAGCGCATGGAGGAGAAGCGACACCGCCGCCTGGAGGAGAGGTGCACTGCCTGCAGATGTGCACTACGTGAGGTGGTGCGTGGAGATGCTGCGCCGCTGGAACTTGGAAGAGGATGACAACCATCGCCGCCTGGAGCTTCAGGAGATGGGGGACTCCGAACTGGTGGATGGCGGGCATCATCGCTGGAACTGGAGTCTTCGAACTAGAGGATGGCCGCCTGCAGGAGATGAGGAGGAGGATGGGTGATTACGGGAGGAGGAGCTTTGCCGCTGGAACCTGCCTCCTGGAGCCCCTCCTTGGACTTGCTGCGCCGCATAGAGGGGAGGGCTCTGCTTGGAGCCTTCACCGCTGACTGGAAGTCAGAGGGGTGACGATCTGTGAGAGAGAGGACGTCGCATGAAGCCCCTTTGATGGGAGAAGCTGGTGTCTGGAGAAGAAGCAGGAGCACCCTCGTTGCTTGGGATCTGTTGCGGGGCTCGGGGGGGGGGGTCCTTCGCCTGGATCTGAGGGCAGCAACGCCAGGAGGAGATGCAGGGACCTCTATCTAGAGGTGCGCACGAGAAGGAACCCGCATGTTGGGAGGTCTTGCGAGGTCGGGATCTGCCTGGGGTCGATGTTGCCTTATCGCTCCTTGTTTTCTCTTTTTCGATTTGGGGCTTCGCCGCCTGCTGAAGGTTGCAAAGGAGGCGCGGAGATTCGCCTCTCTAGCCGCCGATGCAAGTTCCGACCTTGATGCGGCAAGAGCTCTGCCTCGCCTTAATGTTGCCGTCTGGAGATGGTGGCTTGCCTGTGCATGCAATTTTCATCACCTAGAAGTTGTGGCCGATGGGGCTGCTGCTGCTGCGGATGGAGGCTGCGCCTTGCTGCGCCATCACCTGGAGGGGGAGAGCGTGCATAATGGGGAAGTGTCGCCTCCTCCTCCTTTGTTGATGTGTGTCGCTAGATGGAGATGGTGATCAGCTCTGTCTGCTGGAAGGAGAGTTGTGGCATTGCGGAAGTTGGGAGAGCACACTGGCATTAAACCTTGCCTAATGCGGGTCGGGCCGGCCCATGGGCCGAGCCAAACGGGCTGAGGTTCAAAAACCTCTGTCCAAAGCCCGCCATGGGTTGGCCCATGACCCATTTTGTTCTTTTTTTCATTGATTTTTTAATGGTATTTAATATGTATAAATAATTTTATTAATACCATTTATACTTTATATAACAAATATAAGTAGTTTACATGTTATTTGATATGTAAACTATTAAATTTTATTTAAAACTAGTGTCACATATGGAAAACTTGAAGTGTATCATATCAATACATGTGTTACTCAGCTTTTATTTATATATATTTTATTTTTTGCGGGCGGGCTGGACCGACCAATTTCCAAATCTCCTAACGCAAGCTCGACCCATGCGCGGGCTGGGCGGGCGGGCCCCTAGCCCGTTGGCTAGGTCTAACTGCCATCGACCTGGAGCATCGCTTGGTGACACAGTGTCTGGAGGAGTTGTGACCCTTGCCGTCTAGACTTGGGTGCAACACCACCTTAGGCTATCGCCGCACCCGCAAAGGGCAGAGATGCCACCATCGCCTGCTGTGCTTAGGCAACGTTGGGGGGGAGCCTCTGCCTAGAGGTGCAAAAAGGGAGGGCGGCTACAGGAGTGGTACCACATGGAGTAGCATTCGACACCGTTGCTGTCGATCGATGGGAGGGTGATGCGTCGTCGAAGGAGGGTGTTGATCTGGAGTGATAGGAGCTTTGCTTTGGCTTCACAAAATTAGGGTTTTTGGATGAAAACCCTAGAACTTGATTTTGAACATGAACAAGAAATCTTCAAAATAATTTCCAAGAACAAAACTCCAACATCGAATCTCGAATAAAAATAAAGAACGTAAAATCCTCGAGAATCAACCCGCTCTGATACCATGTTAGAAAATATAATGTGGAAGTGAATATCAGATAAAAGAATAAAACTTGAGGAACGCGAGATTTTAACGTGGAACCCTAATCCCTAAGGAGCGGGATGAAACCACAGGAGAGTGCCTCAAAGGGCTGATTTATACATTGCACTTTCTCATCTGATACATGAGGTCTGGGGCTTCTTATATAGTCTCCACAGTGCCTCCTAGTTCCACCATTGGTAGATGTGGGACTAAGCTCCTGGATGTGGTAAATGGATCTTGGTAGGCTCCATTTACCCATCTTACACGATAAATGACGCATACTCTAATAACATATGACTATAAAAAGCCTCGAATAAAAACTATGTTGGGTGCCTAGTACAATTGCTATTTGATCTGTGTGTGCATAGCTCAGATGTGCTTGATCCGTATCTTGGGTCGGCTTGGCCTCCATAATGCTTGGGTTGGGCTTGGGCCTAGGTTTCGAAAATCAAAATGGACTTAGGCCCGGTCTGTTAGCCCATATTCTGAGATGGACTTGGGGCGGGCCAAGTCGAACCGATCCGATGCTCAATCCCAGGCAAGATCCTTGTAGAGGCCGATGATGTGGCGATAGTACTCCACAAGAGTGGGCTCTTCCTGAGATGTAGACAAGATATGCATATAGATGTTAGTAAGACGATACTTGGTAGTCAGCTAATAGTATGTCTGTGCTAGTTCATTCCACATCTCCTTCGCGGTGTCCTTATACACGAGGTCCGTTATAATGTGGAACTTAATGCTATTGGTCATCCATGTCATGACTTGATAGTTGCTCCCAAGCCATGACTCATAGTCCTTGTCTGAAGGCTCCTTTGTCAAAATCGATATCCTCCTTTGACCACATATTAGCACTTCGAAAGCCCGACATCAGAGCACGTAATTCTCTGCGCCCTTGAGTTTGATAAAAGTACCCCCCACCATCACATAGGATGTAGAAAACATGGATTTCGTCGCGATAGGAGTCATGGCCATCGTGGTCAGGGATAAAGAACCAAAAGGGGTCTGGAGTTGCCTAATCACGCATTGGAAGTGCGTTGGGAGCGCTGAATGTGTGAATTTGGCGCATGATTAAGAATCACATACCACATGCAAGATTCCCGCTCACGACAGGGAGTTCCCAGTTGTGCCTAAGAACCCTAAGATAGAAGGGGTGGTGCTGGTGTGTCTGTGTGTGTGTGGGGGGGGGTTACAATGAAGGGGCGACGTTGGGGGAACCCTACAACGGAGTTGGCATCGGCGTGGATGGCGCAAGCCATCATTGATGCAGGCATGCGACATTGTGTGGGGCTGCAGCTGGTTGTGGCCTTACTTCGGGTCACGATGGCAACAAGAAGTCCTTGCTTGGGGACCTGCACGAGGCCCAATAGAGGAGAAGAGAAACTGCACGGATCTTGCTGCAACCATAGGAGGTGGGCCAACGCAAGACTGAAGGAGAGAATATGTGACACGGCCGAGGAGTTAGGGTGGTGGGTGGCGGCATGTTGTTGGGTACGAGCCCCAGTCAATGACTGTTGCTCTGATACTTAATGAGAATGAATAGAATCATTTATTCAGGGGTATGAGTTTCTTTATACAGCGTGAATTTTTAGAGCCCCAAAATAGTAATTACACAAGTTACCCC
The DNA here is from genome assembly GCA_037367405.1 of Ottelia alismoides. NCBI lineage: Eukaryota > Viridiplantae > Streptophyta > Magnoliopsida > Alismatales > Hydrocharitaceae > Ottelia > Ottelia alismoides. The sequence goes on along the minus strand of JAZKJV010001324.1, from coordinate 453,269 downwards.
AAAATGATTACAAGACTCCATAAATAAGAGATAAAAATACAAATAAGTCTAACATGTGTAATTAAAGTTATCAAAGTAGAAAATCAAAGAAGCATCTTGACGACAATTGCATTCCCTGTAGCCATAGTCTCCATAAATAGAAACCCACATAGCCACCTTCGATCCCTTCGAAATCCATGCCCAACAATCGTTGTGTATAGCTACTGCACGAGTTGATCAACCACATGCCTAAAAAGCTCCCAACCACCACTCTTTGAGTCTTGTCAGAGCCCACCGTCGATGCAGGGCATTGCCGTCATCTACCTTACCCCGCTTGGGCGTACACACACTAACACTCAGCGTGCAGGTCGACTCTCCCCTCCTCACATGTCTTTGCACAAAGGTACACCAACTCTCGGCCATCCCAACAGCTCATCCGCAGTCGTGCTGCTTGTGCTCATCCTCTGGCCCCTCAATGACATCCACAAGCTCACCGACCGTGACAACTATCACCACCTGTTAGTTTCCCTTACTGTTTCTAGCTGTGACTCTTATAAAAAAATGTCTGCATCAATATTCCCCAACTTGAAGTTTCCTGCTCAACTGATGGCTTCTTTGAAATGTTATGCGGTAGATATAAATACACAGAAAGTAGAATTAGTAACTTACACTTGACTATACAGCTTGGTAAGTGATTTTCATTCTAATTTTCCCTGCAAATTTTTGCATTGGTCTATCGTGTATTTTTCCTTTTCATGTATACCTTGCCACATCATATATATTTGGTGTCCCTTACTATTTCATGTCAATGTTTATATCATAATTTCATTTTTGCCTATTATATATCATTATTTTCTGCTGCCATGTCTATGCAATGAACATTTGTTTTTGCTATCTTTTTATTATATTATAATTGATATTTGAAAGTTGGGATATGGCCACTATCCCAGTATCCCCTACATAATTACTACAACTACTATATTTGAGGAGCCAAAATAAGTTTTTATTTTGAACCTTATTTTTCAACTTATGTAGAAGCTCGGTTTAATTGGAACTGCTGATCTGACTTCAGGATCTAGTGGACAGGCCTGGAGCATGTGATCCTTTGTGCTCTGTTGATGATTTGAGCTCAGAGGATTATGAAGCTAATTACCAACCTAAGACCGACTTGTTAAAGGCTATCACTATCGTTGCATCAGCTGCTGTAGGGCTGTTGCAATTAATCACTCGTGGGTTGCTGCTAATCAGGTAAAGTTTTTTTGTTTATAGGTCTAGCATGGAGTAGCAGATGGCCTTAAGTTGTTTTTACTTGACATGAAGAAGGCGATGTGTTGTTTATTGGGACTTGCCGCATTTCTGATCTCATTGATTTATCAGTGCAGGATGTTGCGATGGTTTTGGTATTTGTACTTGGGTATGCGGGCATAATATTTGAGGAATCTTTGGCGTTCAATAAAAGTGGAGTTGGATTGCTGATGGCTGTATGCTTGTGGGTTATAAGAAGCATTGGAGTATGTTATCCTTATTGTTCCCTAAAGTTCAAAATGTTTTTTCTTTTGTCCGTAGTGTTCTATATTCATCTGCATGTAATCCTTCCACCGGTTACCGGCTAATTATTTAGTTGATATATCAATACTTATGCAATTCACTATATCCATTCACACAGTATGTGTTGTGAATTATACAACACAAACAGGCATGCCATAACTTGTATATTTACTCTATCATGAAAAGTTGAAGGTGACCTTTTTTATATAATTTTGTTTTTTTGAATGACCCTTTATGGTGCTAAATGGACATATGCATGGATGCATGGTGACATGATGATAATAACTTTCATCGGTGTGAAGCCATTTTGTTATCTATGGTCCTCAACAGTGTTAAAGCTTTTATATTTAGTTGTACGAATGATTTACCTTGAAACTTGATAAAGATACAAGCCTAGGTCTAAATCACCTAGGGGGATGTGATAAAGGAGAGTTTGCAGAGTCATGCCCTTGCAGATCAGTATTTACATTATAACTCATACCGAAGTAGTCTGTTGTGCACCATTAGACCTTATCATTAGTGTTTGTTACCGTTGGTTTGATGTAAGGACTACCATCGTGCTCCTATCCTCCCCTTTCGTCCTTCAATGGTTGGAACACTCTTAAATATCATTGGTATTGTCGAGCTGGTATCTTTTTGTCAAATATCACTCTTATATCAGCGACATTTCTCCTAATTTCACCCAGTATTACTGAAATGTGAAAATTCCTTATTTTTGGGATTTTACACCCATAATCCTGAGTAGTTCTGTAATTACATTCATAACCCCGCATAATCGCGAATTACGTTCAGGACCTTGAGTAATGTTAACTCTTACACCCATAACCCTGTGGTAAGTTTTCCCGTTAAATATGACAATATATGTCAAATATTTTACATCTTATACCCTTTAAATTCTTATTATTTATGAATGGCCTCTCCCCTTTCTCCTCCAGCCCAGACAACCCTTCCCCCTCCCCACTCCTGCCACCACCGACCTCCTCCTCCTCCTCTCTCCTTCCTCCTCCATCCCAAGCATGGCCTCAAATTTCAGCGAAATTCAATCGAATTTCTATCGAATATCGATATCCAGTCGAAATCGGAATTCGACCGAAATGGCCGAAATGACCGAAATATGGGGGCCCTAGTACAAAAAATGATCAAAATTTCGATCGAAATTCGATCGAAATTCCACCAAAATTCTGTTTCGGTCAGTCACCGAAATGGTGACCGAAACTGACATTTAAGGCCTTGATCCCAAGCAACCCTCGTTGAAGCCACCCCCTCCCTCGTGGAACCCGACACCCACCCGCCGCCTGGAAGCCCTACCTCCTCCAGCCCAGGTCGAGCGTCGCCTCCCCACCCCGGTGGAACCCGACCCCCACCGCCCACCTCCTCCAGGCCAGGTCGAGCGCCGCCCCCGCACCTCGCCCTGTGGAACCCCACTCACCCAGAGAAAAGCCCCCCTCCCCCCTCGTGGAAGCCGACCCGCCCGCCGAAGACCTCCTCCAGCTCAAGCAGAGAAGCCCCCTCCCCTCCGCATATGGAAGCCCGACCCCCGCGCCCACCTCCTCCAGCCCAGGCCAGTGCCCCCCGTCGAGGGAGGAGAGATGGAAGAGGTGGTGGAGTTGGAGGGGGAAGCTGCTAGAGGAGGAAGGATGGGGATTTTTTTTCTTCTCTTGGTTAATTCCAGCCAACCGGTCGCAGATTGGTTAGATTAACTCAATCATTTGGTTGACTTAACGAACTAAAGTAACGTAGGATTATGAGTGTAAGACGATGCACTTATTTAGGGTCCTGGACGTAATTCACGATTATGCGGGGTTATGAATGTAATTATGAAATTACTAAGGGTTATGGGTGTAAAAATCCCATTATTTTTTCGGATAACATTATGTCATCGAAATTTCTCTTATCATCTTTGTTGCATTATTTTATAAAGAGATATTTTTGTGTTGTTTTTTTATGAGTCCTCTTCCACTTATAAAAAGTCTTGGATTGACGATTTGTACATGTATATCGCTAATGTTGAAATAAACAAGCGAAAGTGAAATCGATAATCATAACAATAATACAAAAAGTGCACTCTTAGATATAACTTGAAAGTTTGAAATACTCCCGAAAGAGTGGGATGAAACCAGGGGAGAAGACCATAAATGGCCGATCTTCTATTAGAATTTCTCAATAAATACTATAGAGATATATTTATGTTTTTGTACTGTTTTTCTATTTTCTTTTCTTATGTTTCTCTTATATAATTTACCCATAGGTCTCTCCCCCTATATAAGAGAGCTTAGGTTTCAAGGAGTATATTAACTTTCATTCTTTTTCTAACATGGTAGTAGAGCGGTGGTCCTAGGCTGGAGCTCTCATATCTGAGAAATCCATAACTCCAACGCCGCCCCTTCCAGCCGCCACTGCCGCCCTCTCATTCGGGCGCCGCCGTCCTCCCACCGCTAACCTCTCACTCCCGGGCAACTGTCGTTGCCCCCCTCATACGGGCACCGTCGACCTTCTGCCGTCGACCTCTCTCTCTCGGCCACCGTTGCTGTCGTTCTCTCTCACCTCCTTGGGCACGACCACTGCTGTTATTGGTCCTTGCCCTCGCTGACGGATCTCTCTACGACCCTCCGTTCTCGCATCGAAGTTCGCTCATTTTGATGGATTTGAATGCATAAGTCTACCCATGCAATTGAATCCTCATATGTATGCGCACTTGTCTGGTCTACAAAACCCTAGCTTTCTTCTTCCGGCATATATCAGAGAGCAAAGTCGATATCCCTGCTTCATGCTCTTTCAGAGGTCCAACGTCGATTGTCAAGATGGATGGGACGAATTACGAGCTCTGGGCCATGCAGTTCATGAGCCGTATGAAGTCTATGGGTAAGGAACATATTCTTACCGAGGATGAGTCGGTTGAGAAAACTAGGGTCAATGCCTCGTGGGAGGAAGATGATGCGTATGCCAAGGTTTGGCTTTCTGGTATATTAATGACAAAGATCGCCAATGATGTGTTACAACAGCCCACCGCCAAGGCGATATGTGATATCTTCGCTGCCACTTATTCTCAGGCGAGGAATGAGACAAAGATTCTGCAGCTAAACACGATATTTTTACCATCAAGCATAACGATCGACCACTTCATTCTTTATATACATCCTTGCGTGGGATGTTTGAGAAGCTCCACAATTTTATGCCCCTCACATCTACTCAAGAGCAGCAGAAAACATATAGGAATGCCACCATGGTTGGTGTATTCCTTGGAACCCTTGATCCTGAGTATGAGGCTGCTTGTTCCCAGATTCTGGCGGATGCTACTATTCCTTCCGTGGAGAAAGCTTTCTGCAGACTCAACAGGATCACTGTCCCATCTAATGCCTATAGTCAGGCTTTTTCAGCGATGGCAGCCTCCCGAGGTAGTGGAGGCTCCTCTCAGTTTTGTGGATGTGGACCTCGTGATAGTGGAGGTCGTATTCGTCAGCCTACACTTACTGTCATCGTCCCAAACATACAGAGGATACATGCTACTCTAAGCATGGTTTCCATGCATTGGCCCGAGTAGCTGAGCAGGTTGAGTCTCCGGTTGCTCCTTCTTCGGATTACAGGTTTGAGTACCTTATAGCACTATTGAGGGACATTATGCCTCCTGCAAGTCATTGCTTCTTCATCTACCTCGGGAGGCCACTTAGATGTTGCTGCTTCGGCCGTTGGCATCTTCCAGTACCTCAGGCAGTACCTATGCACTTATTACTTGTAATGGATCTGATGTTACAGAATGGATTATGGACTCCGGGGCTACACATCACTTAGTAGAGACAAAGATCAACTTAGAACGTACAAACAGGTTCCTCCAGGGAGAACCGTGGTTATAACAGATGAGACTCATTCCCCGATCACATGATAGGGGGAGATCCGTTTGACGTCTTCTATGCGTTTGCAGAATGTGTTGCATGCACCTGATTTTTCTACGAATTTATTATCTATTATTCAGATTATGAAGGAATCTACATTGTCAAGCTATTTTGGCCCATCATCTCTTGTATTTCAAGACATCCTTACGAACAAGGTGATTGGTTGTGACCGCGAGCAGGGAGGCCTCTATCGCTTGGTCTGAATGCCTTATGCAGGTCTTTCCTCTCATTCTGCTGGACCAATCTCCCCATTTACGTGGCACCTGCACTCTGGTCATCTTCTGCTCAAAAAAATGTGTCGTGTTCTACCTCAGATTTCACCTCGCTTGTCCTTCCAGTGCAAGGCATGTCACTTGGGAAAGCATCATCGGTCTGCTTTCCCTAGTCGTTAGAGTCGGAGCAATAACTCTATTTTTGAGTTATTTTATATTGATATTTGGGATCCAAGTCGTGTTCCCGATCACCAGGGACACATGCTTTATCTAGTTGTTGTAGATGACTTTTCTCGTCTGTCATGGGTTTTTTTATTGAAGAATAAGTTTGAAGCAGAAGATGTTAACAAAACATTTATCAATGAAGTGCAGAACAAGGGTTTAAATATCGATTTCAGATATCGTATCGATACTCTGTCGATACGATATTTTGTCGAAATTTCGACGAAATTTCGATGAAATTTCGTATCATTTGTGAAGAAATAACCGAAAGCTGCCCTCATATCGCCATTTCGCTCGAGATTTCGGTCCCTTGTCGAAATCGAAATTTCGTTGAAATTTCGCGAAATCTGAAACAATGGTACAGAATGTGTTTTCTTCTTCTGTGGAATTTGTGAACTGATAATGGTTTGGAATTTTGTACTTATACACTCTCCATATTTTTTTCAACCCAGGGTATTATTCATCAAACATCTTGTGCCTATACTTCCCAGCAAAATGGTGTTGCAGGCATTACCATTTACTTGATGTGACCAGAACTCTCATTCAGAGTCGTGCCCCGCATTCATTTTAAGGTGACACTGTTCTTATGATATGCTATCTTGTGATTGCATGCCCTCGTTTTTTGGGTGAGAAAATTCCTTTTCCCATTCATTTCCAAAGAAAGAATTGTTCTCACTTATTCCTCGTGTTTTTGGCTCAGTTGCATTTGTTCACCTGTTGTCTCTAGGTCGTGACAAGCTCTCTCCTAGAGCTGTCAAATGCATCTTTGTTGGGTACTTCATGACACAAAAGGGTATAGATGCTATGATCCACTGCGTAGGAAATATTATGTTAGCGTTGATGTCACATTTTTCGAGTCGGTGTTGTACTTTTCTCCTACAAGTGATAGGTTGACTTCATCAGACTTTGATGATGAAATCTGCATGCCACCACCTCCACCATCACCTCAAACGGATCCATCACCACCTCCATCCGTGCCACCTCCATTACCTCCTATACCGCCACCTCCCATTATCCCTCACGCCGTTGTCACATTACTATACTCGCCAACCTGCTCCTGCTCATGGTCACCACTCATCATCTAGCACGCCTCAGGTATGTTCTGAATACATTATTCCTAACGATGAGTCTACTGATATGTCTGAGCAGGGTTCTTTACAGGTGACAAACATACATGTTGAGGGGATTTCAAATGATCTGGACATACCTATTGCGCTTCGGAAGCAGAAGCATACCTATGCATCATATCCTCTCGCATCCGAATTCCCAAATCTCTTTTGATCGCTTGACTGGGGAATTCAATAGATTTGCACTTGCATTGTTTGTTGTGGAAATTCCACAGAATTATCAGGAGGCCTTGACGGACAGTCAGTGGTGCCTAGCTATGGAAGAGGAGATGGCCGCCTTACAGTCGTGTGGTACCCTGAGCTGGGTTCCTGCTCCCAATGGAGCGTCTGTTGTCAGTTGCAAATGGGTGTTTACTATTAAACACCATGCATATGGGAGTCTGGATTGGTACAAAGCCAGATTGGTTGCGCGTGGATTTACTCAGACCTATGGAGTGGATTATATGGACATGTTCTCACATGTTGCTCGTCACTCTACTCTACGTATCCTTCTTTCCGTTGTTGTGGTACATGATTGGGCTCTCTTTCAGCTTGATGTTAAAAATGACTTTCTGTATGATGACCTACAGGAAGAAGTTTACAGGCAATAGTTTCCGGGGTTTGCTGTTGAGGGGGAGCATCAACAGGTTTGCAGACTTCATAAGGAAATATATGACCTTAAATAGAGTCCAAGGGCATGGTTTTAGAAGTTCTCGGATCTAATTGAGAAGCAGGGATTCCAGAAGTCAAATGCAGACCATTCGTTGTTTGCAGAGAACTCCTAGTGGTATGGTTGTTATCATGGTATATGTTGATGACATACTGGTTACAGGAGATGATGTGCAGGGAATAAAAAAGAGAAAGGAATCTTTGGGCCGACCGTTTGTTACCAAGGATCTTGACACCCTACGGTATTTTTTGGGGTTAGAATTTGCCAGGAATCAACAGGGTCTTGTGATGATCCAAAGGAAGTATGCGACAGACATGCTAGTTGAGACGAGCATGATTGGATATCGACCCCCTACCACTCATATGTATCCTAATATGAAGCTATATGATGATGATACAAAGGAAGTGGACATGAGAAAATATAGAGAAATAGTGGGAAAGCTTCTCTATGTCACTATAACTTGGCCATATATCTCATTTGCAGTTAGTCGGTTGAGTCAATTCATGGAGCAACTCCGACAGGTATATATGGATTCTGTATATATGATATTGAGGTACCTAAAGTCTTCTCCAGGTGCATGCTTGTTATTCAGAAAAGAGGCAACACTTACTTTTTCTGCATGTACAGATGCGGACTATGCAGGATGCCCAAAGGTAGAAAGTCCACTTCGGGCTTTGCCGTATTTGTTGGCGGTTCTCGTCTCTTGGAAGAGTAAGAAGCAAACTGTGGTTGCTAGGTCAAGCACTGAATCTGAATATAGGGCTATGGCACAAGCTAGCACATAGATGATGTGGGTTCGAGCAGTACTAGCAGATTTACATATAGATATACCTCTTCTTATGCAGTTACAATGTGATAACCAAGCTGCCCTATTCATTGCAAACAATCCTGCATTTCATGATAGAACTAAGCATATTGAAGTGGATTGCCACTATACACGGGACATGATTCAGAAAGGTTTTATCTTTACCTCTCATGTCAGCTCTGGAAATCAACCACGAGATATCTTCACCAAGGCTTTGCTTAGAGAACCCTGTCAGAAGTGTTTATCCAAGCTGAGCATGATTGACATCTATGCTCCATCTTGAGGGGGTGTAGATATATATATATATATATATTTGCACTGTTTCTCTGTTTTCTTTTTTTATGTCTATCTTATGTATTTTACCCATAGGTCTCTCCTCTATTAAAGAGAGCCTAGGGTTCAATGATGCAGCGTGACCCTAAATTATAGGGCCACATCTATTTAATTAAATAATTATCAATTTTATTTATGTTTTTAGCGGTTGTATTGGTCTAATTGAATAATTGAGATCGCATGTGATCTCAACGTTGATTTCGTAGATGTTAATTATAATTGTTGGTCAATTAAATAAGTTAGAGTCCAATTAAGTTAGTTAGAGGTCAATTAGGATTAAATTAGTTGTAATTTGAGTTATTTACTATTTTTGTAAACCCTCTCTCCTATATAAAGAGAGGGTAGCCCATTGTTTTAGTCAGTCAGTTATGAAATGAAAAATTGAGATTGTTATCTCTCTATCCCCTCTCCTTCTCCCTTCTCCCTCCACGCGATCTCCGCGGTTCTCCTCCTTCAATCCCTCGTTACCGACGAGATTTCTTCTTCTCAATCCCTCTCCTTCTTCCACCAAAAAAATATATTATAATTTTTATCGTCGACGCCGGAATCGATCCGCATCATTTGGTATCAGAGCATGGATTTCGAATCGTTCCTACGATTCGACGATCCGGCCGACTATTGGTGTGCGAAGTTCGGTCTCCGCCGCCCATCTCGTGATTCGCGTCGCTCAAAGAAATTCCATCAGCGTCTTATCTCATGCCTCAAGGTGCACGCGTGGTTGGACGCCCAAATCGACGAAGATCCCCCGGTCGACAACCGAAATCAGAATGTTGTGCCTGCAGTTCAAGTCGATTTCAGCCATGAAAACAAAGGTATTCCCAGTCTTAATCTCGATTTCGGTGAGACAATCGTGGAACAAGACAAGGAAGACATTGGACCCATATTCGATGAAGATCCCGCGGATAAAGCATGCCAAAATGTTGATTTCTTCGCAATAACAATTGCTGTCCCGGCGATTTCAGACCCAACTCCGTCGTCGAAATCAACCCCGATGACGGTTCCAGCATCCCGGCCGCCGCCTCTTCCCCTCGCCGCACCCCCCCGACTCTCTCCCACAAACCCAGCAGCCCAGAACCCGACAACCCCGACCCCTCCCTTTCCCAACGCACAACCACCAGCCCTCCTCCCCTTCGTCCCGCTAGACGCCAGGCCCCCGCGCCGCCCTATCAACCCATCTCGTCCTCACCCTCTCCCCCTCACCGCCCTTCTCCGCAACTCTCTCCCTCCCCGCGTGCCGTCGCGCCCTCCGGTCCCGATCTCGCCGCTTCTCCCAATCTCCCTCCTCCCCCGCCCCAACATACGCCTCCCCGCCCTTCTTCCCACCGAGATCACCCACCCCCGCGCTGTCGTGATCGCCCCCTCCCACCGGTCCCAGCGAATCGCCAACCCCTTGCCACCGCCACTCCGCGAGTCCCTTCCCCGCCCTCGCGTCCGGCCCTCGAGCCGCCGCCGCCCACGAGATCGCCCGAAGCCGCGACCCCGCCGCCTTTTACCGATGAAGGCCGAAACCCTTACGGGGGTTGTCTCGGTCACAGAGATTGGATCCCCCAAATGGGAGTTGAGATGGAAAAATTACAAAAGGAAATTTCCAAAAATATATATTTGCAAAAGGGTCCAAGGCTATAGAAATGTGAGGAAAAGTGAAGGAGTACGAAAATTGCAGTGGTACCCTCCAATTGGAAAAAACTACAAACGTAACGCGGAAAGTGATCGCATTGAGGGAATTGAAGCCCCAATTCAAGGATGATTTCTCCAACTATCCACCTACATCACGCAATTCGTCAGGAGCCAAATTTTTTAAAGCGGTGGAGAGTTGATGCAGCGTGACCCTAAATTATAGGGCCACATCTATTTAATTAAATAATTATCAATTTTATTTATGTTTTTAGCGGTCGTATTGGTCTAATTGAATAATTGAGATCGCATGTGATCTCAACGTTGATTTCGTAGATGTTAATTATAATTGTTGGTCAATTAAATAAGTTAGAGTCCAATTAAGTTAGTTAGAGGTCAATTAGGATTAAATTAGTTGTAATTTGAGTTATTTACTATTTTTGTAAACCCTCTCTCCTATATAAAGAGAGGGTAGCCCATTGTTTTAGTCAGTCAGTTATGAAATGAAAAATTGAGATTGTTATCTCTCTATCCCCTCTCCTTCTCCCTTCTCCCTCCACGCGATCTCCGCGGTTCTCCTCCTTCAATCCCTCGTTACCGACGAGATTTCTTCTTCTCAATCCCTCTCCTTCTTCCACCAAAAAAATATATTATAATTTTTATCGTCGACGCCGGAATCGATCCGCATCATTCAAGGAATACAATAACTTTCATTCTTTTCCCAACAGATATAATGGGTAAGGAGCTCCTTATATAACCCCACAGATAGGCTAGAGTCCCACGGAAAAACGATGTGGGTCCAAAACATGAAGGGGGGTAATTGGATCTTAGAGAGGTCCAATTACCCAATTATTACATACTCCAGAATTCTCCTCAAGTTAGAGCCGAGAAAACTACATCTTGCAACAAAGAAATATATAAAACATATTCACACAGTACATCTGAGAGAGACGAGGATAAACACCCGTTCGAAGTAGTCATTGCTAGTAGAAGACCCGTACGAAGACATGTCTGCGATGATCATGTCGTGCCTGTAGAAGAGTCGCTGTAACAGCTAGGTCGTGCTTGGAGTAGAGTCGCTGCAGAAGAAGTCTAGTGCAGAGTAGAAGTCGAGGAAAGACATCCGATGAAGTATTCGATGCTCAGTGCCAACAACTAATAGTAGTAGTAATTTGGAGTGTCGATCCGTCAGTCATGGACATGCAGTAGAAGTCTGAGATGATCCCAGGTAGAGAAGTCCATTCTGATGTCGGCGATAGACACCTGACGATCGGGGTATAGACACCCAATGCAGTGGTCGTTCCCTATGTAGATCTTGAAGTAATGGAGGGTTAGATGGCTCCTGTTGGGCCTCTCCTATATTTGAACCCAAGGTGGCCTCTCTTATTTCTTATAGGGACTTTGAGTCGGTTGCTTGTATAAGGATCGATTTATCATGGAAAGACATCCGATGCAAAGATTTCTTTTGTTAAGGAGCCACACGTAGAAGATGATAGACATCATAGAAATCCTGTGGATACATCTCAAGTGAATAATATGCCCTCTCTCACTCCCCCTTTCTCCCATACTTGATAGACTAAGAATATATGTCTCAAGTTGAGAAAAATAAAAAACATGCATTTTTTCTTCTTCTTTTACACAAATCATTCTTTTTTTTCCGCAGACAGATAATTTTTTGCGCGCTAGCCTTTTTTTATATGCCGTCTAATTGGGCCCAAACATTTCAAAGCTCCCCATCTTTCCTTTTTTTATAACCATAGTAGTCCTTCCCGTTTTCTTTCTTTCTTTTAATACAATACCATGACCTACACGTGTCCAATATCAAATAACCAAGAGACCCTATTATTTTGGGGTTTCTTCTGCCCCGATGGGAACCCATCTTCATAGCATGGGCCTTACGCAGGGTGCACGACCTAGGATTTCCTTCGCCGCCTAAAGATATGTGTTAGAGGGTAGCGACGACAGAAGAGGGTCGCTGGGAGTCGAGGTAAAAGTCAGCATAGGAAACTAGTGTCGAGATCAGCGTTGCTTGGAGAAGAGGGCCACTTGGTGTTGAGATCAGCCTAGAGTTGAGTCAGTCGACTACCTGCACTTGTACATTGAAGACCTAGAAGGTTGCGCCACCAGGAGTGCCATCATCACTGCTAGGTGGAGTCACGTGGAGAGCCATCATCATCGCCGTTTAGAGTGGTTGGAGGGGTTGGATGTTGTTGCCAGCATGAGTAGGTAGTGGTGTGCTGCCCGGCGTGCCCGCATGGAGGCTGGAGCTCGGAGGGGCTCGTGCGCTTTGTGCGCGAAGGGTTTCACGGTGCAACTGTTTGTAACTTCCTTTTGTCATTGACTAGGGTTCCTAGATGGAACCCCAATGTGCGCGGAGATGGTACCACCTCCTGTGGGCCGAGACCATTTTGCAAGGGACATGGATTCACGAGCTTCCTGTGGTTGGAGTCAGAGCGGATCTCCGATGACGTGGAGTTGAGTGGACATCTAGGGTTCCAGTAATCCTTGAAGCTTTTCTTGAACTTGGCAATATCTTATCTTAACATGAACTCGAAACAAGACATGGAATCATCAAACTAACAAATCAAACTTGAAAAATTGATCCCAAAATCGACTTGCTTTGATACCATGTTGAAATATAAATTGGGGAAGCAAAATTAATAATTAAACATAAACGTCCTGTCATATTCCATATTGGCGCATCACTCTATCTGATAGATGGACATCGACAATATTATAACAAATTAACAAAATGCTGCTCATCCAAATGAGTCGACCACTTCAACATATTGGATGCAATTCTGCAATTTATTCTTCAATGTAGATGAGCTTTCTATGTATCCATCTCGTTCCTATAATAGAGAAGCGTCACTGTATGTAAGTTCTCCTTGAAACTTCACTCATATCCAATGTTTGAATAAGAAATAGAAGTGCATTGACGATGTTTGACTAATATTATATGATTTTTGCATGTATGGTTTCCTTTATACTCAAAAACAAAATCGATCTCCATGGGATATACTTTAGGATGCATATAAATGCCATTATAGCCCAACAAACATATCGAAACCCTTAAATAGTAGCTATGGGACTAAACATGAGTGTGGGTAATTGGATCTTTAAGAGATCCAATTGTCCAACTATTACATGCTCCAACACTTTTTATATGGTGATCTACAAGAGGAGGTATACATGCAGCAACCACATGGGTTTGCTGCTGAGGGGGAGTATACAAGGTTTGTATACTTCATAATCTATAGCCTTAAGCAGAAACCTAGGGCATGGTTCTAGAATCTTTCGGATTTGATAGAGCAACATGGCTTCATGAGATCGACTGCAAATCATTTACTTTTTGTTCGAAGGTCTCAAAGAGGTACCATTATCATTCTGATTTACGTTAACAATATCATTGTTACAGTAGATGACGTACATGGCATTAGTATGGCTAAAGAGTTCCTTGGACAACAATTTGTCATCAAGGATCTTGATGAATTACAGTACTTCCTAGGCCTTGATTTCGTCAGGAACCGACGGGGTCTTGTTATGACCCAGAGGAAATATATTACAGATCTCCTTTCAGAGACATGTATGACATATTACAAACCTGCCACCACTCCCATGGATGCCATCATGAAGATATATGATGATGATATAGAGAAAGTGGATAAGGATACATGGAGCTCGTTGGGAAGTTCCTCTTTGTGACTATCACTAAACCAGATATCCCTTTGCTGTGAGCCTGCGAGCAAAGTAGCCAGCTTATGGAGTATCCGAGACAGGTCCACAAGGATGCGATTCACATGATCCTGAGGTATATTAAATCTTCTCCAGGTATATGATTGTTTTTAGTAGAGGGACACCCTTGCCTTCACGACTTGTGCATATGCAGACTATGTGGGATGGCCCAAGGACATGAAATTTACTTCCAGCTTTGCTGTGTTCATAGACAGCTCTTTGGTGTCTTGGAAGAGAAAGAAACAGATCGTAGTTGCTAGATCTAGTGCTGAGTCAGAGTACAAAGCCATGGTGCAGGGGGTTTCCCACTCTCTTCTCTGGACAGATCAACCTAAGGTGCTCTTTTCATTGCCAACAATCCTTCATTCCGTGAGAGGGCATATTGAGATAGATTGTCATTATATTTATGACATGATTCGGAATGGTTGTATCTTTACTACTCGCGTCGGTTCAGGGTATAGACATGAGATGTGTTCACTAAGGCTTTAGCGAGAGGGTTATTTCGGAGATGTTCCAAACTGAGCATGATTGACATCTATGCTCCATCTTGAGGGATAGTTTTAAGAGATATATATAATATATATATTTATCTCTCCTTATCTTTTATGTATTATCTATTTCTTTTGTTTCTATTATTTAATTTTCCCTGTAATGTTTCTCCTCTCTATATAAGAGAGCCATATGACCACTTTTCATAATTATTTCATCATTCTCTTTCCACAATTACTAAAAAACATGCATGAGAAGGACAAAATCATGAGAGAAAGATGAACTAAACTTGTATACACAAGCATAGTAGGGACGTTGTATATAGACTTAGATACGTACTAGAGAATTCGAGGTCTGATTTAGGGGATCAAATTCGCACGACACTGCACAAACACTCGATCTAAAAATAAAAGAAATTCGAAAGTGCTCAGAATGAAAAACATACGCCATGGGTGCATAGACCGAGATCACGAGATGGAAGCACTCGTTAAGCGAGTCAACAGACAATTGGAGCAGCCACTCAGAGTGCCACCGAGGCTGGCGGCACAACCGATTAGAAACAACTACTGCAGTTTCTTGTTGCGGCTGTTGCTTGTTGTTGCTGTTATGTGTTGCTTATGGTGGTCGGAGTTATGGTTGCTTCGACGACAGCAGGAGGGTCTCGAAGGTGGGCTAGGGTTTCAAGAGGAGCTCAAAGCTTTAGCTTAAGACCCTCGCTTTGATGCCATGCAAAAAAGAAATAAGCAAATGGATATTACGAAGCCATAGGGTTCTTTATATAAATATATATTGTGGAGAGAAGAATGAATTGCTTGAGACCTTAGGGTTCTTTTATATAAGAGGAGAATTCTGTTGGGCAAATTACATAAAAGAGATAGAAAGAAAAGTGAATGCATAAAATATGAAAAGATAAATAATATCTCAACACTCCTATTCAAGATGGAGCATAGATATCAATCATGCTCAGCTTGGAACATCTCTGGAATGACCCTATGGCTAGGGCCTTGGTGAATACATTTGTTGTCTGCTCCTCTGAGTTGACGTGAGAGGTGGTGATAAAGCCCTTCTGAATCATGCCACGAGTGTAGTGACAATCAACCTCGATATGCTTGGTCCTCTCATGAAAGACGTTGTTGGCAATGAAAAGAATAGTTTAGTTGTCGCATTGGAGATACACGGGAAGAGGCACACCAATAGGTAGGTCAGTCAAAACGGATCTGACCCACATCATCTTAGTACTCCCTTGTGCTTAGGCTTTGTTCTTTGACTCTGCACTACTGTCTGCTTCTTGCTTTTCCATGACACCAAAGAGCTCCCTATGAACTCTGCAAAAACCTGAGGTAAACCTCTTGCCCTTGGAACATTCTACATAATCTGCATCTGCGTATGCTGTAACAGTAAGGGATGTTCTTTTGCAAAATAAAAGTCCAATACTAGGAGAGGTTTTCAGGGACCTCATAATCATATGAACTGCATCCATATGTACATGTCTAGGCTGCTTCATGAACTGGCAAAGCTCTCTGGAAAAGATATATCTGACCTGGTGATGTTCACATATAGGAGCTTCCAAATGAACTCCATATACTTCCTCTTTTCTACCTCCTCTGTATCATCATCATATAACTTCATGCCGGGGTTCATGAGAGTAGTGGCGGGCTGCAATCTACCATGCCAGTCTCGGAGAGAATATCTGTAACGTACTTCCTCTGAGTCATAATAAGACCTCACTGGTTCCTGGAAAACTCAAGTCAAGGGAAGTAACATAAATTGTCAAGGTCCTTGGTTACAAATGGCTGACCAATGAAATCCTTAGCTGCACGAATACCCTGCATCCCTTATAACTTATAACAATGATATCATCAACATAGACTAGTATAACAACTGTACCTCTCTGAGTCCTCTGAAAGAACAATGAATGATCTGCAGTCGATCTCAGGAACCCTTTCTACTCTATCAAGTTCGAAAGCTTCTGAAGTCATGCTCTGGGACTCTGCTTAAAGCCATAGATAACCTTATGAAGTCTGCACACCATCTGATACCCTCCCTCAGCAACGAACCCTGACTGTTGTTGCATGGAGACTTCCTCCTACATGTCACCATAAAGAAGTACATTCTTTACATCAAGCTGGTATAAGGCTAATCCGGTGTCACTACAAATGTGAGAAGGATCCACAGTGTAGAATGTTGAACACAGGAGAGAGTATCCCGATAGTCCAACCCATACATCTGGGTGAACTCATGAGCCACAAGCCTTGCCTTATAGCATTCAACACTGCCATCTGCTTGGTACTTCACTGTGAACACTTACGTGCATCCCACCTCAAATGCCCCTATAGGAGTTCTAACAATGCTCCACGTGCAACGTGACTGTAACGTGACCATCTCCTCCTCCATGGAAAGATGCCACTGACTTTCCTGCATTGCCTCTTGATATGTTTGTGGTATCTCTACGGATGATAAATCCACGACAAACCTTATGAAATCCTTTGAAAGAAACCCCAAAGAGACATGGGATGCAACAGGATATGCAACACACACACACGCATCCACTTCCGCGGAGCAATGAGCACCTCAAGATTACCTGCATCTTCCTCAACTTGTAAACTAGCCTTCTGAGAGGGAACATGCTCGTCCTGTAAAGTAACATGTTGCATAGACAAATCACTAGTGCCATCAGTGGAAACAATGTGCTCTAAACATGCTTGTGACGTGTTGCATGATGAAAATGGCCCACGATCAGGGGGAACAATGGGAGGCCTGCGAATTTAAAAACTTGGCAACAACTGAGCCAAGGTACTAGTGGCTTTGGTGGTGGAGCTGGTGGTGCTGGTAGAGGTGGTGAGGGTGGTGGAGGTGCCGGTGGGACTGGAGGTGGTGGTGCCTGTTAGAATATGCGTCAACAGGCAGGTAATTAGATCCCTCCAGGGTCCAATTACCACACCCTCTTATGTTTAGTCCTACATCGGTTATTCGTGGAACTTGGAGAGTCAGTGTGGGCTATATAGGAAGCCCCACACCCATTGTATTAGATGAGAAAAGTGAATAGAAAATACAAGCCCTTTGAGACATTCTCCCTCATTTCATCCCACTCCTCACGGGGTAGGGTTCCACGTAAAATCCTGATGTTCTTCATGTGTATTCTGTTTCTCTAGTATTACGGTTCTGCATTGTCAATTTCTAACATGATATCAGAACGGGTTCGATTCTCAAAGATTTATTTTTATGTTCGTGATTTATTCAATATTCAATTTTAGTTGTTCGTATTTAAATTTTTATTCTTGAAGATTTGTTCATTGATCCGCTCAATGTTTGAGAAGAGTTTTAGGATTTTCTGAAATCCTAAAATCTGCAAGACAACGCCTCCATTTTTAATCTGAAGTTCGAGATTTGTTCATGTTCAAGAACGAGATTTAAGAAAGATCTAGGGTTTCATCGAAGCTTTAATTCCATATGGTAGTTCGATTCTGTGCAAGAGTTCCTGATATGAAACCCTAATTCAAGTCAGGTTCTATCATCATGTTCTGAATTGCAGTGCAAGTTCTTAGAGAAGAAAAGTAAAATACGTGCCCCAGATATCTAGGAGCATGCTTTCCGTGCACGATTCCCAAGCCATCGATTCCAGGCACGATTCTCAGATTGCGAGGGAATTCCCATACCATCTCACATTCTTACTGACATGCACAAAAAAGTTGTGATTTACAAGGAGAATACCCACATCTCCAACTGGATGCATCAAACTCCAGAAGAAGGTCACATCCCAATGTTCGAGTGGCTGTGTTCGAAAAAAAAGGGAAAAAGAAGAAGTCCCCAACCGATGATGGCCTCTTAACTTTGAAGGAGGAGGCCCCATCATTGATATAAGAAGAGAAGGAGGAGATCAACAACTAGTTCTCATCCTCATGTGGGCCCTTACACCGCCATCAACTCCGAGCCCCTTGCCGAAGTTCGATCTTCAGGCGGAGCCCTTGTGCATGTCGCCAACATCTACAAGCACCGTCCCTTACGTAACCCTATTACCGATCCGAACGCTTGAAGCCCCTCCAGATCGCGACGACAAAAGATGGGTTCCTATTGAGGGAACCCTAGTAGGTGAAGGAGAAGGAGAACCATCGGCTTCCCCATATCTCGGATTACAACTCCATGGCATCGCACTTGCTCCAGCATCACCACAAGCGATGTTTCTTTTCCTCCAGCGGGCAACGACTCTATCAGAGGGTTCTCACGATCTCTACTGTAAAAAAAAGAACTTGTATTTTTAAAGCCCAGTTGGTCTGTAGTACGAAAAAAGGGGGTGAGTTCTTTTGGGCCCAAGTTGGGCCATGAGTTTTTGAGGAGAAAAAAGGGAGAGGTGCGTACAAAAAAACCATATGTGAAAAAGATGGAAGGCTTGAAAAAAACTATAAAAGGGAGGAGAATAGCTGAAAAAAGAATGGTTAGTCGAAAAGAGAAGAAAAATCGAAGTTTTTTGTCTGACCCATTTTCATTTGTTCTCCCAACTTGGTCGAGTATCATTCCACTTTCGACAAGTATGGGAGAAAGGGGGAGTATGTGTAGAGTTTTATACGTCTCTAGTTCAGATTCCAAGCCACATGTCAGACTCTATAGGTCGAACTCATACTCTACAGATGGTTAGATTTCAGACTCTCCATTCATATTATTTCAAAGTCTATAGTTTGATGTGTACATGTATGCGATCATTGTTTGAGAGGTTCCTGTACTTGATCTGGTCGACTCAGAGTTTTCATGTGATCCACATGGACTCCGGAGTAGAGATCCCATTCTCTAAGCCATTGTCGGATAGGGTTTTCATGTGGTTTCATAGGGACTCCATAGTAGAGACCCCATTCTCTAAGCTAGTATGAGAGTGACCCCGACGAGGAGACTTTCAAACTCCATTTCCAGCGACCATGGACACTGACGAGGATGTTTCCACAACTTTTTTCAGTTCGGACATTTAGAGAGATGGAACAGTTGCGGGCCAGAGTTCTCCAAGTGGAGACTCATTCCGATTTTAGCGTCTCTGATAGGCGCAGTACAAAGCACATGTTCTCCGATGAGGAGACCCAGTTTAGATCACACTCCAGTCCTTCGATTCCTCCTCACCAGCATGGGATGAGAAGCAACGTCCTCAACATGTAGCCAGTAGAGTATGCATTGAGTTGATATTCTCTGCAGTGTTTTGTATTGTGAGTGAGAGATTTCTTTCTATTTGTCGAAGTTGTGCATTGCATGCTCCAGCTTGAGGGGGAGTGTTAGAGTATGCGTCAACATGTGGGTAATTGGATGCCTCTGGGGTCCAATTACCACACCCTCTTATGTTTAGTCTCATTTCGCTTATTCGTGGGACTTTGAAAATCAGTGTGAGCTATATAAGAAGCCCTACATCCATTGTATCAGATGAGAACAATAAATAGAAAACACAAGTCTTTGAGGCGTTCTCCCGTAGTTTCATCCCATTCTATTTTCATCCCGCTCCTCATGGAGTAGGGTTCCACGTGAAATCTTGGTGTTCTTCATGTTTATTCTATTTCTATGATATTACGCTTTCGCATTGTCGATTTCTAACAGTGCCATAGGAGGAGGTACTTATGCCTCCTCTCCAGAGTCAGACGGAGTCAACCTGTCACCTGTAGGAGAGAAATATATGACATATTCAAGAAAAGATAACATCAACACTGACGCAGTACTTCCGTCTAACTGGGTCGAAGCAACGATACCTCTTATGGATATGAGAGTAACTTACAAATACACTTAATAACTCTAGGGGAGAGCTCGTCACAACCATGAGTCAGGTGGTGTACGAACGAATGCCACAGAGCCAAAACACGAGGTGTAAGGGAGAACTTGTCCTTCTCGGGAAACACAATCGAGAAAGGAATGTTCTTTCCTAAAGCTGAAGCTGGCATATAGTTCACCAAGTAACATGCAACGAGAACCGCATCTTCCCAGAAAGAGTGAGGAGCTCGACTCTGATTCATAATGGTCCTGGTCACATCAAGTGACGGTGTTTATGTTCGGCAATACTATTCTATTGGGAAATGTAAGCACACAAGGTTTAATGTATGATTCAAAGAGACCAGAAGAACTCAGAAAGGTATAACGTGTAGAATTCTAAGGCATTGTCAGAGCAAACAAGCTTAACGGCAATAGAAGAAATGTTCTTTATTTCCATAATGAAATACTGAATGACAGATCCAGCGTTAGACTTGTTTTTAAGAAGAAAAATCCAAGATAGTCTAGAAAAACCATCCACAACTACAATATAAACATGTGATCCCTGGTGATCAAGAACATGATTGGGACGCCCTAATGTCAAAATGGACTAACTCAGAATAAATGACTACTACTACGACTCTGACGCCCAGGGAAAGAAGACCAGTGATGTTTCCCAAACTGACAAGTCTCGCACTAAAAGGTGGATCGAATGGATCTCTGTGGGAGGACATGACAACTTTTGCAAAGGTAGGTGACCAAATCGAAGATTCCACATATATAATGAGTCTAATCTAGTAGGAATAGAAGAAGCACAAGCATATGGAGACTAGACCGGTCAACCCGCTTTCTCACGGCCACATGCAATCACCTTGCCCTTGAGCATGGTCTGAAACAAAAGAGAAGATGGATAAAAAATGACATGACAATGCAAGTCTTTAGTGATTTGATTAATAGAAAGTAAATTCATCGAAAATTCTGGAGCATGTAGCACATTCTGCAAGCGCATGGACGGCACCAAGTAGACCTCCTCCATCCTATAATGGGAGAATGATTCCCATCCGCAATGACAACTGATCTGCAATGGGGTATGGAGCTGTATGAAGTAAATTACGCTCTATCTCCACATAAATGGTGGGAAACATCAGAATCCATGATCTACTCTGTCATATCTGCCTTGCGACAACT
This sequence comes from Ottelia alismoides, assembly GCA_037367405.1. Taxonomy (NCBI): domain Eukaryota; kingdom Viridiplantae; phylum Streptophyta; class Magnoliopsida; order Alismatales; family Hydrocharitaceae; genus Ottelia; species Ottelia alismoides. Next base: position 431,766 of record JAZKJV010001324.1, on the reverse strand, counting down.
AGCAAAAGCATAGACTATACCTGAGGAGCTCAAAGATGCTTTGGCAGAGACTAACATTTGAAGGACCTACAGTAGTGCCGACAACGCGAGTCATTATCTCCCTTAGACGAAGACAATATCATCTAACCTCATGTTTGTAGTAGGGGTAGAACTGGCAGTGGGCTTCACATGCTCGGCTATACGAGCATATGTGGGATATTCATGCTTTTGATAGCATGTCTCCTCCGCACTGCCAGGGCGATTTTAATAGGTGCATGGACCACACTGACGTTCATCTGTTCTGCCACAAGGACCGTGCTTTCTGAACTGAGTAGTACCTTCCTTGCTGCGAGATGCATTCATCGCTAAGTAGGTCTTTGTGGTGGCAGTGGGTGGGACAATGATCATGTTGAGATGACTGTACACATACTCTACAAGAGGGATATCCGCACTGATAAGAAATAGGGTACGTGCTGCCTCGTACTCCGAATCTAGAGCAATCGAGAAAACTCCAACCATCACGGCGTTCCTGTACGTCATCTGTTGCTTGGTAGACGTAGTCATTGGCATGAAGCTATGGAGCTTCTCGAAGATGCCACAGAGTGAAGAGTAGAAGTTGTGTAGAGGACGACCATTCTGCTTGGTTGTGAAGATGTCAAACTACAACTGAAGAATCTTGGCCTTATTCTTCGCCTCACCATATATGACTGCCACGATATCCCACCTTGCCTTGTCAATGGACTGATTCATGATATCATTGGCTATCTCCCTGACGAGAGTATCAAAGAACCAAGTACACATGCATGCGCTATCTTACTTCCACGAAGCATTCTCCCCAGTCTTTTCTGTAGGCTCTGATTGTGTCAGAATGTTCTTATTATTCACTGCATGAAGGTCAAAAACTGCATGGACCTCATCTTAACTATAGGAGCTAGTCACTTGTTGACATCAGACGAAGAGAATATATCATCCTTGCTCTCTGACATGATGAAGAAGAGGGTCGGAACGGAACTCAACTGGGGCAATAGACGGATCTGAACGAGTTTACATGCTCATATAGATGATTGATTGCATGTTAAGACTTATACAACCATCACCTTCAACCTTGGGTTCGCACATGGACCGAAAAAAGGTGATTTATAGGTGTGGAATCACCTTTTTCCGATAAAAATTAGACCGCACATGCCTCGGGCGTAGAAGCAACGTCGAGGAAGGCTTAGATGGAATCCTAAGCTACCTTTAACATGGTTAGAGACTACACAGATGATCCAAGTGGCACTAGGAAGGTCCTAGCAGCATCACTGGAAGCTCGCATGGGACACCGATGATGTCGCTAGCATCGTTAAAAAGCTCCTTGCAGCCGCCCTAGGCGATGCTCCAATACCTGGTGGCACTGGGCTGTAATGCAAGGGTCCAACTAGGGCTCGCGATGCTGCAAGGCAATGGGCCACACGCGTGATGTGTGGCAGCCCTCAACGGCGTGTTGTGTTGCCAAGATCGAGAGAAGTGAGGGTAGGCATGTGGGGTGGGATATAGGGTACGAGAACTTCGATCTAGGACCGTCGCTCAGATACCATGTGGAGAAAAAAAGAATGAATTACTTGATAATGAGGCCTAGGTTCTCTTATAAGGAGAATCATGTTGGGCAAATTACATAAAAAAGATGTAAAAAAGAGAATATATAAAATACAAAAAGATAAATAATCTCTCTCTCTCTCTATATATATGAGAAAAAGGAGTATGCTCCCTATGAGCATGCAACTTATTGGAGAATGTAATAGAGTGGTAATTCGATCTCTCCAGGATCCAATTACCACCCACTCATGTTTAGTCCTACATCTCCTATCTATGGGACTTCGGTCTGTCTGTGGGGCTATATAAGGAGCCTTACACCCCCTGTACTCATTGAGAAATTCAATATAGAATGTCAGAACATCCGACCCTTCAAGGCTTTCTCCAGTGGTTTCATCCCACTCCCTCACGGAGTAGGGTTCCACATAAAACAAGATGTTTATGTTTGATTTGTGTCTTTGATTATCGAATCGCTTCCGCATTTATTTGTTTCACCATGGTATCAGAGCGAGTCGCTACTGGATTTTATTATACGATCTCTAGATATGTTTCGATTATCAGTTTTATTGTATTCCTGATGCAAAGTTTATTGTTTATCATCGGATCTCGAAGATTCATGCATGACGAGGAATGGCGAAGATGGTCAACATCGACTAGGGATTGTTCATGAAATTCTAGATCTAGACCTTTCAACAGCAGGTCATCTGGGCTGCACCTCTACGCTGCCAGTGGCTCAAGGCCTTGTGGCACCACCCCCTCATGAAGCAATACATCCTCCACACGCTTACATCCTCGTGCGAGCAACCCCTAGCAGTGCATCTCTCAACACTCTCGAAACTAAGTGATTGAAGAAGAAAAAAGGAACAGTTGCATGCCTAAAGCCCCTCCAGATCACAGAAGCCCCTCCGAACATTGCCTCCTCCACGATTCCATGAACTTGTCGACGTGTGATTGGGGCTCCTCCTCATCCTCCCAAAGATCTCTCGGTTGCGAGCATCAATCTCATTCGCGACATGCTTCTCCAACGTAGGTGGCAGCGTCGAAGAACCCCCATGTCATCTCGTGTTGGCCCTTCTCCCTAGCGCATGATGGCAGTGCCCTGCAAGAGGAAGGTTCCATACACACATTCGGAGGCTCGACGCATATGGAGACAACGACGGACGCAGATCGGACCCCCTACTCCCCTCACGCAGATGGAGGCGGTGATGGGTTCCTGGAACCCTAGTCGTATGCATAGAGGATGGATCCCGATACCTCTTCCATAAAAATGTACTAAGCCTTCTCCCACTATAAGTAGGGTCGACTATATGGATTCTTGCTTAAATCCATGTTGAAAGATTCGACTATTTGTTACGCTGGCCGTCGACTACCTAACGCAACCCCTGCAAGAGTGAGATTTGAACCCTGGTCTTTTGTGTGGTAGACACACTATACTACCACTAGACCATTAAGTGGGAGGGAGGGGGATATTTTATCTATGCCCAATGGGGCTTTTTGTATTAAAAGAGGGGGGCTGCAAGTTTTTCATACCCAAAATGGGTTGCAGTTTTTTTTTGAAGTCTAAAAGGGAGGGGGAAACACTCAGTGGTGTCCGCCCCAAAATGGGTTGCAGTTATTAAAAAAAGAGAGAAAGGGCTTTGTTTGAGCCCAAAAGAAATAAAGGGAAGAAGGAACGAAGTCCCAAATGGGTTGATGTAATTTTTCTTTAAAAAAGGGAAAGCTCAAGTGAGTCGAAATCGAAAAAAGGAGGAGAAGTGATTCGGCCGAAAATAGGTGGTCTTAAGTTCACACAAAGCGTGAACTCAGTCGGTGTGTCGACCACACTAAATTCGGACCAAAGTCAACAATTAACCCACACTAAGAATCAACAATTAGAAACAATGTGGAGTTAAAATTTATTTTTAACTCTACATAAAAGATGTATAGATGCAAGTACGTAGAGAGTTCGAACACAGGGAGCAAACAGGGTAATTCAAAAATTGTGCTCAAGTGAATGTGTGTGTAAAGTGTCTACACTAAGCAAGCAAGCAACTACAATTTTTGTGGGTTTTTAATTTTTAATTTTTTATTTTTTTATTTAATTTTTAATTTTGTATTTTGCTTTTTGCTTTTTTGATTTTTAGATTTTATATTTTATATTTTTTTATTTTCTTTTTCAATATTGGAAAGTAAATGCAATATAGTAAAAGGCAAGGTAGAATATTTATAAAAATGCACAAAAATGCTCCAAAATTCAGAAAATAAATGTTTTTGGTATTTTTAAGGTTTTTTACTGTTTTTATGATTTTTGGGGATTTTTCAAGATGTTTTTGGGATTTTCAAATATTAAAATAAAGCAAAACAGTAGAAATCAGGCTGGCTGTGACGAAAATGCAATTTAAAATTAGCAACCAGTAGCAAAATTGTTTCACACTATTTTTTAAATAAAAGTAACAAAATAAGGAAGAAACAGAAGCTGAGTTTGTAATTTTTGGGTTTTTCTGCTATTTTTTATAATTTTTTGAAGTTTTTAAGAGTTTTTAATTTTTTAGTGTTTTTCTTTTGAAGTTTTTACTGATTTTTGGACTGACACTAAAAGATAATAAAATAGACACTACGTGATTTTTTTGGAATTTTTAGAGGTGTTTTACTATTTTTTGGTATTTTCTAAGCTAGACAGTAGGAAAAAGACATGTTTTTGATTTTTTATAAATAGTGAAAAGTGGTAAAATTGAAAACTAAAAATAGGGCGTCAAAATATAGGACAACAGAAGCTTAACCCTATTTTTGTGGAATTTTTGGGGTTAAAAGGATATTTTAATTAATTAGAACAAGACTCCCAACATTAAACAGTCCTGGCAAGGGCATAAATGCAATATTCTAAACTTCCAGGGGCAAACATGCAATTTTTCCACAAAATATTACTCTGAAACTTGCATTCCAAGGATTAAACATAAATATCCAAACCCGCAAGGGTATATGTGCAATTTACCCACAGGACGCGTGACTTGCACGCGCCTGGGAGGGGTATTTTTGCAATATTACAAAGCTCAGGGGGGTTCAATGCAATTTTTCCAAAATATTACAACTTAACAGAAATGTTCAAGGACTAAAACGAAATAAATAAACCCCAGGGAGGTCCCTGCAAAATACCCAGTCCCCTCACGCGCACGGGCACGTGAGGTGACGTGGATTGGACCGAAATGCAAATAAGAAAACTACAGGGGTCTACTTGCAATTATTACAGAAATATTTAAACTACAGATTAAAGTTTATGGACTAAATAAAAATTACAAAATGCGCGGGGGTATCTCGCAAAATTACCCTTGACGCGCGATCGAACGGCGGAGAAGAAGCCACTTAGACACGTGGCGCTTGATGAACGGCCGACGACGCTTCGGAGATCAGCGGTGGAGATCAGATCTGGCAGAAGATCAACGGACGACGCGTGCCAAGATCTGACGGCTGACAAACGGTCTGGAGCGGGCTTTTGATCGAACGGTGGGGAGGCAACGAGGAAGAACAGGGACGCTCGCCGGCGAGGCGAACTTCCCAGCTCCCGATCTCGGGTCTCCGGCTTCAGCGTGGGCTCAAAATCGACCAGAAGACTCCTGGGAGGTCCGGCTATTGATTGGACGGCTCGGATTCGCCGGAGAGGCGTCGAGGCGCTGGCGCGAAGGCGGCGGAGCTCCACGCTCCAGGTGTCTCCGGCGAAGACTCAAAATGGCCCTCCAGATGCGTTGACTGCGCGTGGACCTGCAAAATAAGGTGAGAGGGTCCAGGGCAAGTTGCCTGGACCCCGGGGTGGCGAAGGAGTGGCGCGGAACGAAGGGGTGGAGTTCGGCCGGAGTTGCGCTCCGGCGAGGATGTTGGATCGGGCGCGATAGGCGATGGAACTTCGATTTTTTTGGGGGTTTTTAAAGTCTAAGCTAACAGGAACTAAATGCGATAAAGAAATGGCGGGATGGAAGCAGACAGACTGTTGACCCGCCGGTCAACAGTCGCAAGCTCCTGGTTGGTCCACGTGGACCAACCAGGAGAAAGAGAATAAAAATGTTTTATTAATTCATTTAAAAATAGAAATAAGTCGAATTAAATTAAAGTTATAAAATGAAAATTATTTGTTATTTTACGTAGTATTTTATTATGATTTTTATTTATTTTTATGATACATATTTTTACAAGTTTACTTTTTAGCCTTATATAGGTATATTACCTATGTATTTTAATACTTTTATTTTTATTTTGTATTTTTAATTTACTTATTTTTGTTTATTATTTTCTAAGATTATAAAATACTTTTATATACACAAGTATATTTTTATTTTAATTTTCTGATATATTTTGTATAAAATATAAGTATGTTTTGTATTGGTATGAGTATAGGTATGTATCTATGTATTGAACATATACAAGTATTTTTATTTTTGTTTTTATTTAGGTTTTTATTCTTCTTTTAATGTTCATAATTATTATAAGTATTATTTACAACATTATAAAAGTATAAAAATGAGTAAATAATAAAGAATAAATTGAATATTTTAATATGTACAAGTATACAATGTGGGTCCAAAAGTCAACTTTCAAACCGTAGCTCCGCCAAATGCGAAACCACCACCACTAAATAGTTTATTTTATTCTATATACAATTAAAGGTGAGTATGCTGCATTTGGAGTTGACAGTTGTGAGATACGGGTCTGGGAAGTTGGGATTCTGGATTCTTATTCAGACCATAACTTTTTATCTGTACATTATTTTTTTGTGAAATCAATTTTGTATTTTTCTTTACTAATTTATCTACAACTTTCATGTACAGAGTTTCTTTATTTGCTGTATAAAAAGTGGAACCAAAAATAGGTCCCAAAATGAATAAAGAATGAATATAATGTATAGGTGTTTTATCTGTGTTTCTGACCTTATCTCCCCCTACTTTATTCCTTGTCGACCTATTCATCAAGATGCCTAGGTCTCGGGGGTTTTGGGTCATAAAATATCTACAATATTTTATTCTTTTTCTTTTCTTTATTTATTCTATAATTTTGGCCTTAATTACAGTATTTTATACAGTGTTGAGATGCACATGCATGGATGCTAAGATGATGGTTTTAATGCTATTTACAGGCATTTGCTAGGGTTTTAGGTGCCAAAATGATAGAATAAAGATGATGAAATGTGGCTTCATCATCCCCCTATACTTTACCTTTGCTAGTCCCTAGCAAACACATATGCAATATGTGCAGAAAGAAAAAGAAAGAAAAGAAAAAAGAAGAAAATTGGATTTTATTTGATTATCAAACTTGTCTTCGTAAAATCAAAGTTTGGAGCTTAAGTCGGACCTTGGGAATTTTAGTGCGTTCGGAACCTTAATGAGAACTAAATTTGAAATCCAACAGTCCTTGAGAATCCCAAAACTCTGTCCAAGTCTCCTCAATAGCCAGGTCAGAAATATCTCAACTCATACGCAAACTCTTACGACTACGAATCTGACTTGTACATTGTAAGTGATATGTAGCTCCCCACCTCAGAAGTGACAAAGAAACAACCTCCCCCAACCTGGTAACTCTAATCCCTCGGTCTAGCAACTCTTTCCTCGAGAAGCGGGGTATTCCCTTCTAAGTTCAAGTGCAACCGGCTCAAGAAGAGGGGGAAGAAGTATAGACTTTTGGGAGCTTAACCAGTGTAGCTAAGTCTCCCGCTGCAAGCTTCATGAGATGTTACATGGATACCATAAGCTTTTGCTTTATTGGACTATATACACTCCGGTGGGGTTATTAAATTTTCAATCCGACCCACCACTTTTTTGGAGTTCTTTTTGCATTTTTTTTTTCAATTGCATCTGTACAACGTATCTACATGGTGCAGCATATATACAAGAAATTTTCCTCTTGAGCCAGTAGACTATCCCTCTTTTGAAGCTTTATTGCAACCCACGGCTTCTGTCTTTAGCCTTCATCACCACTAGACCAAGTTGAGGTGCACTTCCTTCACTATAAGAAGAAGAGAGGTTCCGCCTAGAAGTACTACCCTCATATGCTACCCCAAGCCAAAGGAAACTGCCTCCTCACCACCTCATCCATGGAGAGCTATGTGAAAGGTGCAGGTGTCCAAGTTAGGTCATTATCAACAAGAGTCGTGCGTGTGCTCCGAAATATTCTACTTAGGCAGTCAAGAATCCATTGAACCAAGTCCCGTGATCCTCAAAGAATTAAGCCAACTAGACCTGAAGTACCTCAAACTCAGTTCCTATAAGGTTCCTGTTATTAGATAGATTTTAAGGTCCAATCAAGCTCCAATCTTCGGATTTTACTTAGACTTGTTCAACTATCAAACTCAATCCGAAAAATGCGAATGCTATGCAATGCAATGCAGAAAATATTTTTGTGATGCAATTTTCAAGGATTTTGAACTTTTTATGGATTTTTGGAAAGATGATGATGATGCATATGCAGATGCAATTTTTTTGTATTTTTCAAAAAAATTTTTCAAATGTTTTTGGGTTTTAATTTTGCAAATGTTTTTGGGGATTTCTGAAAGCAAAAAGATTTTGGCTGAAAACAAGGCGAAAACTATGTACACGGGCGTGCTTCTTAGATACATAAGAAGTGGATTTTAGAATTTACAGGGTAAGTGGTCAATTTTATACATATATATATATAGTGGATTTTGGTGTGATGTGTATATTCCTCAAACTTATTTGACACAAGCTTTTCACACAATTTTTGAAAACTATAGTCCAAAATAATTTTTACAAACATTTTGCACATATTTGAAAATCATTTTGCAAAGGCTCTTCAAACAGTATATATAGGTTTTTCAAATCATTTTTGCAACCATTTTTCAAACCATTTGCAAATCATTTTTCAAACATCTTTATTTCGCACAAAGAAAAGAAATTTTTACAAACCACACATTTTTACAAAGGTTGAAAACATGTAGCAAAATATTTTCCAAATAGTTTTCAATAGATTTTTCACAAGATTTTCAAACTATTTTTCAAACATTTTGCAGAAACGTTTTTACCTGATTTATTAATCAGTATATACAAAAAGAATTTGAGGAATAACAACATCTTTTTATTAAGGAGTTTACTGAATTTTAAAGAATTATTAGCCATATTTATTAGGAAAATACGAAAGTACGAGTTATGGCTAACGTATATACATAGTATATACGACCCCCCTATACTTAGCTTGAGCTATGTCCTCATAGATCGGAGAGAAAAGAGAAGACATACTCGTACTAAGTATAGACAAGTCTAAATAATAAAGGAATAAATGAATGAATCAATGAATGAGAAGTTGACCGTCCCCCCTATACTTAGGATCAAATAATCCTAAGTATAGCAGACTGTACACAACGTAGGGAGGGTCAAGGTTGGGAATGAACAGATCGTACTCAGATTGTCTCCCCCTATACTTAGGGTAAGATATCCCTAAGTATAGACAAGAAGAGGAGACAATGGAGAGGATCAAAAAGAATAGAGAAACTCGGGGTGCACACCCCCCTATACTTAGGACAAAGTACGTCCTAAGTATGGAAAACTGTCTACAAGGGCGGCACCTTTTTGATAGATAAAGAAGATAGAGATGGAAAAGAAGAAAAGAAGGAAATGACTCAACAGATGAGAGTGATATGAACAGATGGATCTGTACAGCGGCAGATGGAGTTGATCACCATGTATGAGATGCAGAATTATATGAGTCAAAGAACACATCTCATACCAGAAGAATGGGGGCAACGTCAATGGTCGGCGGATCATGATCAAGATATAGTTTCAAGCGTTGACCATTGACGCGGAAGGTAGAAGAAGATGACGGTTCGGATATATCAATACTGCCATTGTCATGTACCTTCCTAACCACATACGGACCTTTCCACTTGCTCTGCAACTTCCCTGGGAATAATTTCAGCCTGGAATCAAACAACCATACTTTCTGATCTGGCTCAAACTGTTTATGGCTGATATGCGAATCGTGCCATGTCTTCACTTTTTCTTTGTACTGTAGGCTGTTCGAAAAGGCTGTGTCTCTTAGTTCCTCCAGGGCTGCCAATTCTTCTCGTCTCTGATCTCCTATACTTTCAGGATCCAAAAGTAACTCAGTAACTGCCCATAAAGATTTGTGCTTGATTTCCACTGGCAAATGGCACGACTTGCCATAGACGAGACGAAAGGGAGATGTCCCCAATGGATTTTTGAAAGAGGTCCGATAGGCCCATAGGACCGAGTCCAAAAGTTGTGACCAATCCTTTCGGTCTGGGCGGACAACTTTCTGCAAGATAGTCTTTATCTCCCTATTCGATACTTCAGCAAGACCATTAGTCTGAGGGTGATAAGGAGTTGCAACCCGATGGTCAATGCCGAACTCGTCAGCAAGGGCCCTAACTTTGTTATTGATGAAATGAGACCCCCCGTCAGAAATCAAAACTCTAGGTACCCCGAACCGTGAAATGATATTTTTCCTCAAGAATTTGCACACGGTTTTCGCATCTGCGGCTCGGGCGGGAATGGCCTCAACCCATCGACTGACATAATCCACAGCGAGCAAAATATGCTCGAATCCCTGACTCTTAGGAAATGGGCCCATGAAATCAATCCCCCATGCATCAAAAACCTCACAGAAGTGAATGGGTTGCATGGGCATCATGTCTCTCTGTCCGCAGGTTCCCATTTTCTGACAGTCAGTACATCCCTTCACGAACTCATCAGAATCCTTGAAGAGAGTAGGCCACCATAGGCCGGATTGAAGCACCTTTTGTGCTGTCCTTTTTCCAGAATGATGTCCTCCTGCCTCAAGCTTGTGGCAGTATGTGAGGACGCTATGCTGCTCTTCTTGAGGAATGCACCTCCTCCAGATACTATCCCCTCCTTCATGATAAAGGACAGGATCCTCCCAATGGTAAAACTTGGCCTTAGCTAGGAAGGTCTCAAGTTTCTGCCTGGGCCAACCTTGAGGGACTGTCTTGGCAACAAGATAGTTTACAAAGTCAGCATACCACGGGAGTGAGGTGACAGCCAAGATCGCCTCATCTGGAAACGTCTCTGATATAGGTGCGCTGGGCTCAGATTCCTCAAGATCCTCCAATCTGGAGAGATGATCCGCCACCACATTCTTGACTCCAGGCTTGTCCTTAATTTCAATATCAAATTCCTGGAGTAGAAGGATCCATCTGGTAAGGCGTGCTTTGGCATCCTTCTTGGCCATTAAGTACCGGATGGCGGTATGATCGGTGTACACAGTTACTCTAGATCCGAGAATGTAAGATCGATACTTATCAAGAGCGAAGACTACGGCCAGCATTTCTTTTTCAGTCACAGTGTAATTCCTTTGAGCGGCATCTAAGGTCCGGCTGGCGTAGTGAATGGCAAAGGGTAAACCATCCCTCCTCTGTCCAAGAACAGCCCCAACGGCAAAATCTGAAGCATCCGTCATGATCTCGAATGGAAGAGGCCAATCGGGTGGCTGAAGGACAGGAGCTGAGACAACCATATTCTTGAGAGTCTCAAATGATTCAAGACACTTATCATTGACAATAAACTCGGTGTCTTTGGTTAGCAAGTCAGTTAACGGTCGGGCAATTCGACTGAAGTCCTGAATAAACCGTCGGTAGAAACCGACATGCCCCAGAAAAGACCGTAACTGACGCAGATTGGACGGCGGATTGAGTTTTCTGATGATGTCCACCTTAGCCGGATCGACCTCCATGCCCCTGTTGGAGACGATATGACCAAGGACCGTCCCTTGAGTCATCATGAAATGACTCTTCTCACAGGATAAGACTAGATTGACCTCTATGCAGCGCTTCAGCACACGGTCTAGGCATTCAAGACAAGCGTCGAACCCGTCGCCATAGACCGAGAAGTCATCCATGAAGACCTCTAAACAGTCACCCACCATGTCCGAGAAGATGGACAACATGCACCTTTGGAATGTCGCCGGAGCGTTACATAGACCAAAGGGCATCCGTCTGAAAGCATAAGTCCCAAACGGACAGGTGAATGTCGTTTTCTCCTGGTCTTCGGGCGCAATGGCCACTTGATTGTATCCAGAGTACCCATCAAGAAAACAATAATGGCTCTTCCCAGCTAACCGCTCGATAATCTGATCAATAAATGGAAGCGGGAAGTGATCCTTCTTGGTGGCCTCATTCAATCGTCTGTAGTCCACACAGACCCTCCAAGAAGTTGGTACTCTGGTAGCGATCTCCTCTCCAGACTCATTGACAACTGTAGTGATACCCGTCTTCTTGGGTACCACATGTAAAGGACTTACCCATTTAGAGTCGGAGATGGGATAGATGAAATCGGCGCTCCACCACTTGGAAATTTCTTTCATGACTACGTCTCGAAGATTCGGGTTCAGCCGTCGCTGGAACTCACGCGACGGCTTAGCGTCATCCTCGAGATAGATGTGGTGGGAGCACAGCTTCGGGCTCAGCCCCTTGAGATCAGCTATATTCCAACCGATTGCCTTGCGGTTTCTTTCAAGAACCTCCATCAGACGAGATTCTTGTTCTCCAGTCAAATCTGCTGAGATAATGACTGGGTGCATTTCAGGCTCACCCGCAAGGAATCTATACTTCATTGATTGCGGCAGAGGTTTTCTTTCAGGACAACTGGGAGGTGGCAGATCTGGCTTCTGATATGTCTGTGTGAATGCCACAAGGTCTGCATGAGAGAACTCTCGCTCGGCATGAATTTCTGACGAAAGGCGGCTGACTGAATTATCAATGTACTGTACGGGCTCGCACTCTGTCACGGTTGCTGGTTCAGAATGAGTCAGACACGACAACGGATCATCAAAATAGGCCCATTCAATGTCTGAATACGAGGGATCAGAAACAGAAGAACAGGAATTGAAATCATCGGCACCACTCGTCGCGATGCTGTCAGCCTCAGGTGTATCCGTATCCAGGAATGTGCTCTCCCGACTTTCGATTGCCATGAGCTTGAGGTACAATGATTCGGTAGGCAAGGCGAGAGTCGGTGCTACAGGGTCTTTCCAGTTAGATTCATCATCAGTCATTTCAAAATCACGAACCTGGTGGACGTCTAGCTCTTCCTCTGTCATCTGCGCGGCTTCGCTGGACTGCTCGGAGCATTCTAACTCTCTGGCTCTGGTCTCCTCGATCGTCTCTATTTGTATGGTCTCGCCCTCTACGCGAAAACATACCTTCCCGCAATCATGGTCGGTCACCGCCTTGGCTGTGGCCAAGAATGGGCGTCCGAGTATGATGGGGGCATCGGTTACCGACTCAGGGATCTCCATGTCCAACACAACGAAGTCCACGGGGAATTTCAGGCCCTGAATGGTAACGACCACGTCTTTCAACAGCCCCTTCGGCCTCTTTATCGACCTATCAGCAAACTGAAGGACTGTTCTGCTTCGATGAAGAGTGCCGAACTCAAATTGCTTGAGTAAGGCTGCCGGAAGGAGGTTAATTGAAGAGCCGCTGTCTAATAGAGTACGATCAAATTGCTGCTCTTGAATCTCGCATCTGACATAGGGGAGCTCCTGCATCTGGTCTCTTGGCTGGCAACTTGTTCTGAATGGTGCAGCAAGTGTCATGTGTGAGCATATGGATCTGATCTCTGTGCCTCCGCTTTCTTCTGACAGTGGTTGTCTCTCTCAGATTCTTTTTGAAGAAAGGGATATGCTCAAAAGCTTCACGTAGAGTCAGCTGAATGTGGAATCTGTCAATCATCTGATTGCCGAACTCTAACTCCTGGTTCTTTTTTGGATTTTCTTTTTTATTCCCTTCGCCCGGCGAAGTGCCTCTGGGAAGGGGATAGTAGGGGCCTCCTCAGATGGAGGACTAGAAATAGGTTCCTGTGCCTGTGAAGAAGGGGAATCCATACCAACATCATCATTCAATACATATGGATCCGTAATTTGAACAGAAACCTTTTCTTTATTCATATTTTTGTTGTTTTTGTTTTGATCACAGTCCAAAGATACAAAACGTGGTGACACCACAGCTGGAGTTTCAACAAAAGGAGATGTGGTGGCCTCAGTACCACCACTGGCACCTGTCTCTGCGGCATCAGCATCGCTTTCATGTTCTGCATCAAAAATGGTGGCATCAGCACCACCGTCTTCATCTGGTATCACGACGGCATCAGCACCGCCGTCAACATCATCATGAGCGGCATCAGCACCGCTTCTCTGCTCCTCTGGCGCTCCTGGTTCTGCATCGGGCTGTCGCTCAGAAGAGACGCCGCCGGCTGGCTTCCTACCGCTCCTAGTAGTAACAAAATCAGCATCATAATAGAAATATGTCATGTCATTCTCATGGTCACTAGGAGGGGTATCCTTTGAAAACTCTACCTGCTCAGGCTTCCTTTTGAAATTATTAGGGTTTGGTTCGATCTGAGCTGGTATGGCGGCTTTGCCTTTGATTATCTCCCTCATTTCCTTCCGGAATTCATCCATTTCTTGCCTGAAGGAGGCTTGCTGTTCAGAAAGCAAGCGGGCAAGATCATCAAGAGCGGGGTTCTCAAAGGAGTGGTGCTGAGAACCGGATGAGTTTCCCTGCTGGAAACGAGGCTGCTGCTGCTGGTACTGGGGAGGAGGTTGGTTCTGAAAATGCTGAGGCGGTTGGCGCTGCCTCCACTGCTGTCCCTGATAGTTGGGACGAGGACCACTGTGATATTGCTGCGGTTGGGCATACTGGGGCTGCTGGTGTTGCTGTTGTGGCTGGCTGTTCTGGTATCCTTGGGCAGGGTTCTGCTGTTGGGAAGAGGATCCACCATTGCCCCAACGGAATCCGGGGTGATCCCGGCGAATTGCGGGCTGAGGGTACCGGTCGTACCAAATCCCATTGACTTCCATCAACGGTTCCTGCTCGAAGGAGGGTGGAGGAAGAACTGCCAGTGGTTGCTCCGGCTGATAGACCACCATCTGCGTGTCCGAAGATGGCGGTTGCTCTGGATGGTACTGCAGCAAGGGAACCGGCTCCGCCTGGATATGGTTTACCTGACGGTATGAGGCAGAGGCCTGGTTGGGGTTGCTGCCGCGGGAGGCAACCTGTGACCTAGGAGGCTGTTGGGCATGAGTTTGGGCCTCCTGAATGCATAGCATTTGGGTTTTTAGGTCACTCATGGTTTTGGCAATCTGGTCCATCTGGGCCATGCCTTGATTTTGTTTCTTCTCAAGGATCTCCATGCGGTCCAGCTTTTCACTGATGATGCCCATGTCGGCTGCGGCTGATTCGGCTTGGGCTGCGGCTACCGACACTGTGTTGGGACCGGCATCGATGCGAGCGATCCTCTGAAATGATCCCGCTCCTTGCGGGGGCTTCTGCTGTGTATAGACTCGGGCCTGGGTCATCACTGTGGAGTTCTCTGCCATGCCTTCGTAGATGGCCCAGACGTCGTCTTCTCCCTTGGAGAAATAAGACCCACCGCAAGAGGCGTTCACTAGCCCCTGCAGCTCCAGTGTCAGCCCGCAAAAGAAACTCTGAACGAGATTGGGCTTGGAGATATCATGGTGGGGACACCGGTCGATGAGCTCTCTGAATCGATCCCAGGCTTCATGGAACTGTTCATTTGGGATCATGACGAAGTTGCTGATCATGGCTCGAGCTGCGTTGGTCCGGCCGAGAGGATAGTACTTCTTCAGGAATGCGGCCCGGAGATCTGCCCATGTGTCGACGAAACGCCCAAGATGTTTGAGCCAATAGGCGGCTCTGTCAACCAAAGAGAATGGAAAGGCGATCATCTTGATTGCGTCCTCGGTTATCAACCGATCATGGATGGTGCTGCAAATCATCTCGAATTCTTGGAGGTGGAGGTGCGGCTCTTCGGTCGGCAACCCATGGAACTTGGGTAGCATCTGAATTGTGTTGTGCCGAAGCTCGAAGTCTCCATGGATAGGTGGGAGTCGAATCCATCGGTGAGTGAGGGATGAAGCTGGGTTATGCAATTCCCTCATGATGGTCTGTGGCGGTCTCTCGCCGCCTGGATTGTCTCCTCCTGCATCGGGTCCTCCTCCTCCTCCACCTTCTCCGCCAGCACGGTCTTCTCTCATCTGCGCTATCTCTCGCATGAGATCACCCATAAATGTTCCCTGGTCTCGGATTTGTCTCTGCATGGTCTCCAGGGATGCTAACAACGAATTGTTGATGGCTGCCTGATCAAATACGAATGGAGGGTGCTCATGATCATCTTCATGCTCGCCTCTGTCCGACATGACTGGATCTTCTGTAAAAGCAAAAGAGGCCATCTCAGGTGCTGTAGAATGATCTGAACTCTGTGATGCACTGAATTCTGAAACAATTGGACTGATAGAAGGAGAGTGGGAAGAATGGTCGAGGGGGAACAGGGCGGATGTATACTCAGGCTCGGAGAGCGGACTCTCCGAGGTAGTCCTAGATGAATAAGGAGGAGTGCGGGATAGCGGTGCCGACAGGGTCGGCCTAAGAGATCTCCGTCCCATCATCTTGATTATTAAGAAGAGTAGAGGAAAGGCAAGAGAAGAAGAAGAGTAAGATGCAACAAAATTGCGCACAATTGTGCTGTGTTTTTGATCTTGACCTAAACAAATCTAGCAATCAAACACAAAGCAAGGGTAAGTTCACCAACTCAACACATGAAGCCGTGAAGGTTCGGCTTTTATCTTTTCGATTTTAACTTGATTCAGATATTTATCTTTCAACGAGTCCTTAAAGCGCTACGCCTATAGGAGAGAGAGTACTGCCGGAAAAGTATCCCGTACTTGTCCTCCTCCTGTGTAACCTGTAGCTTGTGCAGTTGAGGTCCTTGTAACCCTTCCTGGATCCCTACTCAGCCAAAGAATAAGAGAGGAAGCCAATAGGCGAAACCGATACTTCGGATCTCGCTCGCAACGGAATCACCCGTGAGCGTGCAAGAACCTACTCGGACGCAGCCGGTGAGACAGACACCCCCGTGAAGGCGTGGCCTATGCTCGATACTTCGGACGAGGTCGATGCTCACACAATAGTGAGTCACCAATGGTGACCAAGCCCTACTCGACTACGTACGATAGAAGCGCCAATACTTCGGTAATCCAGGCGATACACAAGGCAGCCACAAGCTGGGTTTTTGGCTCTAATCCTTACGAAGCGCTCACCTCACTTGGAAGGAGACCTTCCCATGCAACCTGAATACAAGTGAGGGTATTACTCACCCCAAGCAATGAATCCAATTACCTTTTTTATTTTGGTCAAGTTTTCTTAGCAGTCCCTTTTTTAATTTTTTTGGTGTTATCGCTTCTTTTGAGTAAATTCAAACAAGCGCCTAACGTTTTTGTATTTTTTTCTTTTTGGTCCTACTTTGTCCAAAAACAGAGGGAGAAAAAGAGTCGGAAAAGCCGTGCAAGTCGGCACAAAGATGGAAATCTCACCTTTGTGACTAAATGATGCGTGCAAAGTTAGAAGACTTACAGCGAATCCCAGCTCTCTCCATGCGGGATGCAAAGCAGAATTTTTAAACCTATACTATATGCCGATATGCACACGGAAATCGTCCTAGATTAGGCAACTGCTAGCGTGAAGAACCACAAGTTAGCTAATAACTTCTAATCCGAGTGTCCGGTCTTGGCTCACCCCTCCTCTGCCCAACACATTTGGAGTAGGAGAAAGCGCTTGTTCGGGTGTGAGCTCGCGGCGCGTGGATTTGGAAGCTACTCGCTAACTGTTTAATTAGTCTAAGTCCAAAACGTATCTATAGGAACATGCAAAGATTATTAGGTGTTTGGACCTATTCTACTCGAGTTAAGCAGGACCTAGATCTAGGAGCTCAATCCACAAAAGAAAATGAAAAATAAACACAAAACCGGAAAATGACAAGCGGTCAAAACACGGCAAAACTGCGGTGAGCCCCCGGGTGAACAAACACCCGGAAATTAGGCCCGAATGTTCAAGTGTCCAAGGTACCTGTATTATTACAATTTAAATGAATCACTCTCTCACAAAATTAAAGAAAAGCTAGCTAATCCCTCTCTCTCTCACTCCTTGCTCTCTCCTGCCGGCTTGGCTAAAGAAAAGCCGGCTCCACGTCCCAAGGTTGCGTCGGTCGCCTAGGCGATCCGCCTCGCTCCGCGGTCCCTCGCTAGAAGACAAAGAAAAGATGATTAGATAACTCAATCAAGATATATCAAAAATGTGAGAGATGGAAAATATAGCTATGGTAAACAATCACACAATCAATCAAAGAAGTGAACTACAAGCTGTTGCTCCCCGGCAACGGCGCCATTTGATTCGGCCGAAAATAGGTGGTCTTAAGTTCACACAAAGCGTGAACTCAGTCGGTGTGTCGACCACACTAAATTCGGACCAAAGTCAACAATTAACCCACACTAAGAATCAACAATTAGAAACAATGTGGAGTTAAAATTTATTTTTAACTCTACATAAAAGATGTATAGATGCAAGTACGTAGAGAGTTCGAACACAGGGAGCAAACAGGGTAATTCAAAAATTGTGCTCAAGTGAATGTGTGTGTAAAGTGTCTACACTAAGCAAGCAAGCAACTACAATTTTTGTGGGTTTTTAATTTTTAATTTTTTATTTTTTTATTTAATTTTTAATTTTGTATTTTGCTTTTTGATTTTCTGATTTTTAGATTTTATATTTTATATTTTTTTATTTTCTTTTTCAATATTGGAAAGTAAATGCAATATAGTAAAAGGCAAGGTAGAATATTTATAAAAATGCACAAAAATGCTCCAAAATTCAGAAAATAAATGTTTTTGGTATTTTTAAGGTTTTTTACTGTTTTTATGATTTTTGGGGATTTTTCAAGATGTTTTTGGGATTTTCAAATATTAAAATAAAGCAAAACAGTAGAAATCAGGCTGGCTGTGACGAAAATGCAATTTAAAATTAGCAACCAGTAGCAAAATTGTTTCACACTATTTTTTAAATAAAAGTAACAAAATAAGGAAGAAACAGAAGCTGAGTTTGTAATTTTTGGGTTTTTCTGCTATTTTTTATAATTTTTTGAAGTTTTTAAGAGTTTTTAATTTTTTAGTGTTTTTCTTTTGAAGTTTTTACTGATTTTTGGACTGACACTAAAAGATAATAAAATAGACACTACGTGATTTTTTTGGAATTTTTAGAGGTGTTTTACTATTTTTTTGGTATTTTCTAAGCTAGACAGTAGGAAAAAGACATGTTTTTGATTTTTTATAAATAGTGAAAAGTGGTAAAATTGAAAACTAAAAATAGGGCGTCAAAATATAGGACAACAGAAGCTTAACCCTATTTTTGTGGAATTTTTGGGGTTAAAAGGATATTTTAATTAATTAGAACAAGACTCCCAACATTAAACAGTCCTGGCAAGGGCATAAATGCAATATTCTAAACTTCCAGGGGCAAACATGCAATTTTTCCACAAAATATTACTCTGAAACTTGCATTCCAAGGATTAAACATAAATATCCAAACCCGCAAGGGTATATGTGCAATTTACCCACAGGACGCGTGACTTGCACGCGCCTGGGAGGGGTATTTTTGCAATATTACAAAGCTCAGGGGGGTTCAATGCAATTTTTCCAAAATATTACAACTTAACAGAAATGTTCAAGGACTAAAACGAAATAAATAAACCCCAGGGAGGTCCCTGCAAAATACCCAGTCCCCTCACGCGCACGGGCACGTGAGGTGACGTGGATTGGACCGAAATGCAAATAAGAAAACTACAGGGGTCTACTTGCAATTATTACAGAAATATTTAAACTACAGATTAAAGTTTATGGACTAAATAAAAATTACAAAATGCGCGGGGGTATCTCGCAAAATTACCCTTGACGCGCGATCGAACGGCGGAGAAGAAGCCACTTAGACACGTGGCGCTTGATGAACGACCGACGACGCTTCGGAGATCAGCGGTGGAGATCAGATCTGGCAGAAGATCAACGGACGACGCGTGCCAAGATCTGACGGCTGACAAACGGTCTGGAGCGGGCTTTTGATCGAACGGTGGGGAGGCAACGAGGAAGAACAGGGACGCTCGCCGGCGAGGCGAACTTCCCAGCTCCCGATCTCGGGTCTCCGGCTTCAGCGTGGGCTCAAAATCGACCAGAAGACTCCTGGGAGGTCCGGCTATTGATTGGACGGCTCGGATTCGCCGGAGAGGCGTCGAGGCGCTGGCGCGAAGGCGGCGGAGCTCCACGCTCCAGGTGTCTCCGGCGAAGACTCAAAATGGCCCTCCAGATGCGTTGACTGCGCGTGGACCTGCAAAATAAGGTGAGAGGGTCCAGGGCAAGTTGCCTGGACCCCGCGGTGGCGAAGGAGTGGCGCGGAACGAAGGGGTGGAGTTCGGCCGGAGTTGCGCTCCGGCGAGGATGTTGGATCGGGCGCGATAGGCGATGGAACTTCGATTTTTTTGGGGGTTTTTAAAGTCTAAGCTAACAGGAACTAAATGCGATAAAGAAATGGCGGGATGGAAGCAGACAGACTGTTGACCCGCCGGTCAACAGTCGCAAGCTCCTGGTTGGTCCACGTGGACCAACCAGGAGAAAGAGAATAAAAATGTTTTATTAATTCATTTAAAAATAGAAATAAGTCGAATTAAATTAAAGTTATAAAATGAAAATTATTTGTTATTTTACGTAGTATTTTATTATGATTTTTATTTATTTTTATGATACATATTTTTACAAGTTTACTTTTTAGCCTTATATAGGTATATTACCTATGTATTTTAATACTTTTATTTTTATTTTGTATTTTTAATTTACTTATTTTTGTTTATTATTTTCTAAGATTATAAAATACTTTTATATACACAAGTATATTTTTATTTTAATTTTCTGATATATTTTGTATAAAATATAAGTATGTTTTGTATTGGTATGAGTATAGGTATGTATCTATGTATTGAACATATACAAGTATTTTTATTTTTGTTTTTATTTAGGTTTTTATTCTTCTTTTAATGTTCATAATTATTATAAGTATTATTTACAACATTATAAAAGTATAAAAATGAGTAAATAATAAAGAATAAATTGAATATTTTAATATGTACAAGTATACAATGTGGGTCCAAAAGTCAACTTTCAAACCGTAGCTCCGCCAAATGCGAAACCACCACCACTAAATAGTTTATTTTATTCTATATACAATTAAAGGTGAGTATGCTGCATTTGGAGTTGACAGTTGTGAGATACGGGTCTGGGAAGTTGGGATTCTGGATTCTTATTCAGACCATAACTTTTTATCTGTACATTATTTTTTTGTGAAATCAATTTTGTATTTTTCTTTACTAATTTATCTACAACTTTCATGTACAGAGTTTCTTTATTTGGTGTATAAAAAGTGGAACCAAAAATAGGTCCCAAAATGAATAAAGAATGAATATAATGTATAGGTGTTTTATCTGTGTTTCTGACCTTATCTCCCCCTACTTTATTCCTTGTCGACCTATTCATCAAGATGCCTAGGTCTCGGGGGTTTTGGGTCATAAAATATCTACAATATTTTATTCTTTTTCTTTTCTTTATTTATTCTATAATTTTGGCCTTAATTACAGTATTTTATACAGTGTTGAGATGCACATGCATGGATGCTAAGATGATGGTTTTAATGCTATTTACAGGCATTTGCTAGGGTTTTAGGTGCCAAAATGATAGAATAAAGATGATGAAATGTGGCTTCATCAAGAAGATTGCTGCTCTGCATTCCGAAAATAAAAAAAGGTGAACGACTTAAAAAAAGAGAGTTTTTTTTGAAAGGATACACACAAAAAATCGTACGTAAAAAAGAGAGGAAGAAGAGAATAGTCGAAAAAAGGAACGACTAAAAAAAATGATTTGTGAAAAAAAAAGCAAAAAATGCATATTTTGTTTCTCCCAACTTGATGTTCTGTGCTCTTTATTCTATCAAGTATGGGAGAAAGGGGGAGTCAGAGATGGATTCTTCAGGACTTCTATTGCCATGACTGATAGATCGGCACTCCAGACTGTTACTGCGATCATTCGTCTTCATCGAGCATCGACATCTTCTTCAGGGCGTATACTTCTTTTACGATCCGACTACTACTCCGCGTCGGACTTCTTCTACTACGACTCTTCTCCAGACATGACGGTGATATGTTCCGGTGATCTGGTATCGCATCGACTCTACAAGCATGACAGAGATACGTTCCGGTGACCTGAAAGTCGCAGACCTGTCCTCGAGCGAGGTCTTCTATCAGCAACAGACATATATTCTTGCGATGTATGGTGTGAAGATGTATCACATACTTTTTCTTTTTGTTGCGAGCTGCAGCTTTCTCAGCTCCAGCTTGAGGGGGAGTGTTGGAGAATGTAATAGAGTGGTAATTGGATATCTCCAGGATCCAATTACCACCCACTCATGTTTAGTCCCACATCTCCTATCTATAGTACTTCGGTCTCTCTATGGGGCTATATAAGGAGCCTTACACCCCCTGTACTCATTGAGAAATTCAATACAAAATATCTGGCCCTTTAGGGTCTTCTCCTGTGGTTTCATCCCGCTCCTCACGGAGTAGGGTTTCACGTAAAACAAGATGTTTATGTTTGATTTGTGTCTCTATTTATCGAATCGTTTCTGCACTTATTTATTTCAACAACACACTCCCACTATTTTTTCTCCGTTTCTTTTTGAATGAAACCTAGGGAGATTTAGATCACTATATATGACATCATTCAAAATTCAACTTAATTTGAGACTTTTATCTCCTCCATCAAGACTACCAAAAACGATCTCAGAATTATTGAAATTAACCCCATCCAGTCATTATCAGGAATGTCAATTTTACACGAAATTTGAATCACGTGTTCCACTTATTATTCTAAGTAAATCCTTTCAAGGTTTCATTTAAAAAACAAAAAATATGGGAAAAAGCTGGGAGCATGCTTTTATATGCTCACATGAGCATATTATATATATGCAGTGTTCATGAAAGCGACCCATGCGACCGTATATGCAGCCACATATGTCTAATCGCCCTCCTCAGGCACCCCGACTACATGAAGCCCCCCTTTATGCTCCATTTGCACATATGCTGGTTGTGCGGCCGCATATGCGCTCCGTGTGCCCGCTTAAGGTCCAGTTATGTAATCAGATCCAGATCTTAAGATCCGGATACGATAGGACTTAAAAGAATCCCAATTCCCTACCCTCGAACACCCTCTCTTCTTGTATTGCCTTTCACCCATGATACTCATCTCCCAACAAAATCCTAATCTCGTCTCCTACAACCTCCGCCGCAACCGCCACCCCGAAGCTCCTCCGCCTTTGACGGTGTTGCCAAGCCCTTCTGTTGCTTCGATGTGAAGCACCTCCGCCTCTCAGTTCCTCCATGACTGTAATAACCTCCGTCGGGTAACCCTAAATCCCCTATTTTTCTCCTATTTGATGCTTTTTTTTACGTTCGTATGCGATGAAAGTAGCTGTTGGAGTATTTGTTATATGCGTAACATGTATGGGAGATGGGTAAATGGATCTCTCCAGGATCCATTTATCCCATCCTGAGTTTAGTCCCACATCTATCAGTTTGGAGATGTCGAGACTCCATGGGTGCTATATATAGTGCCCCACACCTCTCTAGTTAGATGAGAAAAACGAATGCAATATCTGCCCCTTTGAGGGCTTCTCCCATGGTTTCATCCTGCTCCTTAGTGAGTAGGGTTCCACATAAATCTTGGTCTTCCATGTTTCATATTTCTAGATTTATACTCTGTTTATCATTTCGCTTCCGCATTCTCTACTTTCTAACATGGTATCAGAGCGGATCGATTCTCGAGGATTTTTTTGTTCGAGATTCGAGATTATCGAATTCAAGGTTCAATTTCTGGAGATTTTCTGCCATCATTCTGATCATCCAATCCTTGCTCGGGCACACACAACTAGGGTTTCCTGAACCCTACTAGCTGCTAGTTCCAGATTTACCAGCGCAGCCCTTCATCCCCCTTACGGCAAGCAACCACATCTTCAGGCAGAGCACCTCCTCGTGCTAGGCCTCCAAGAACTCTTCCAAGCGGAAGAGCATCTCCAACGGCAGGCGGCAGCACATTATCTTCTGGCGGACAAATTCCAGGTTATGATGTGAAAAGAATAATAAAAATCAAAGTTCCAGAAACAGACGACGCAACAGTCGTCGGAACTTCTTGCCCCCATAGGCGAAGCTCTTCCATCGCATCACCATCGCCCAGGAGGTGCCTCTTCTCCTCCATCGAGCGATGTTCCTTCAGGCGCGGGATCTCCTTCCATGCAATGGGTCAAGCAGCGACGGTGATCTCCTAATCACCATCTAATCTCCATCGCACGAGGTGGTGAACCTTTGAGCGACGGCGCCTGCCTCTCCAGTCATCCCTATCACGCGAAAAAGCCCTCAAGGCGGAGCCCTCCAAGTCGAAGCCCAGGCGACGTGCACTTCCCACACGAGCAGTTGCTGCTGTGCCCTCGCGCTCCCATCTCCGCTTGTAGATCTACGACGGCGACGCACCTCAGCTCCAGGCCTCCCTCCAGTTCTACGATGGCTGCATCTCTTGTTACAGATCCTCGGCGGCGGCTGCGTCTTCGCCCTCGCCCTCTCTCCCCCTCCAGAGAGCTCCCGTGCACTTCGCGCAGGCGGCACTCCTCAAGCCCCATAGGGGGCAGCACAGGGAATCGATGGGTGTTCCCAAGATGGGAACCCTAAATGAGCCCGATACGTTTCTTTATGAAGAACGTTTCTTGTTGTAAGCAGCCAAGTGGGCCGTATATAAAAAAATGGAGAGAAGGTCTGGTTTAAAAAAATTGAGAAAAAGGCGCGTACATAAGAAAAGCCGTACACATGTTTTTTTTTAAAAATGAGAAGGCAAAGCTGTAAAAAAAGTGTCAACATCTTATTTAAAAAAATTGACGGCTATAAAAAGAAATAGCCGAGAAAAAAACCCTTGCCCACATGGCATAGGGAATGGTCCTCTACTTGGAGTCCCTATGGCTCACATGAAAACTCTGGCCGACAAAAAGAAATAGTCGAGAAAAAAAACAACGTTTCAAAAAAAATAATGATGATTTTGAAAAGTCGAGAAAAAAATCGGCTTCCCATGTTATTGTCTTCTCCCAACATTGTTGATGTTCATTTTCCGACAAGTATGGGAGAAAGGGGGAGTATTGTGTAGAGTCACAGGTCAAGTTCCAGATTCAGATTCTCCAGTGTTTAAACCAACCGATTTCCGGATTCTACACTTCAGACTCGACGTCAGATTTCGAGTCTTCAGTTTCTGACTAGTATATGTATGCTGTCTTCTTTCAGATGAGCACATGTTTTCCATCGTTTTCAGTGGTCCCCTAAGGGTAGTAAAAGTCGGCCGACTAGGCCGACTAGTCGGCCCGACTAGTCGAGTCGGGGGGGTATCCGACCCGACTAGGCCAAATCGGCCTATAGTCGGGTCGACCCGATTAGTCGCCCGAGTAATCGGCCTAGTCGGCCGACTAGTCGGCCGACTTTTGCATAGAAGTTTTAAACTGTTTGTAGACTGTTTTGTATACTTTTTTATATACTTTTAATTGTTTGTGTTGTTATTACTTAGTCATTATTACTATAAATTCAAATATATATGAAGTGGTTTTATACTTAAAATAATACAAAAATATACCTCCTTTTGCCTTAACATCCTTGTGGACACATGAAAGTACGGTGTAAACTAACAATGTTCTAACAAACATTTAGCATCCTTGACTACAACAGATATGTATATGAATTCTTTTACATTATCAAATTATATCAATAACTATAAGGTTATATAATTATTAAATCTTTTTATTTATCTTTTGTGATTTGTTAATTAACTTCGTGATTCTTAATTACAATGATTAGTAACATGTGAGTTTGTTGATTAGTAACTTGTGAATATGGTTAGCTTTGTGTTTGTATGTATTAAAATTGCTAAATTTGTGTATATATATGAGAGTGTATGTATTAAAAATCGATTTATATATTTAAAATAATTAAAAAAATCAAAACCGACTAATGCCCGACTAAATCCGATTACTCTCCCGACTGCCGATTAATCCTTAGTCAGTGACCCTGCCGACCGAGTACCGACTACCGCTTTCTGCAACCATGGTCCCCTTCATTCTTCTTGTTTTGTCGGCCAGAGTTTTCATGTGAGCCATAGGGACTCCAGAGTAGAGGATCATTCCTTATGCCATGTGGGCAAGGGTTTTTTATGTGGTATTATAGGGACTCCAGAGTAGAGTACCATTTTCTGTGTCAGATGGGAGAGACCCAGTTCTCTGATGACGAGACTACATGCACAGTTTTAGACTCGATGGTCAGATTCCAAGTCCTCTATTTGACTCACACTCCAACCTGTTCGTCCTCCTCACCTGCACGGCATGAGAATCAACGTCCTCGACAGCAGCCGACGGTTGTGCGCGTTGAGTTGATATTGCTTGTAGTGTCATGTATTGTGAGTTGAGTTTCTTTCTGTTTGTCCAAGCTGAGCATTGCATGCTCCATCTTGAGGGGGAGTGTTGGAGTATTTGTTATATGTGTAACATGTATGGGAGATGAGTAAATGGATCTCTCCAGGATCCATTTATCCCATCCTGAGTTTAGTCCCACTTCTACCAGTTTGGAGACGTGGAGACTCCGTAGGTGCTATATATAGAGCCTCACACCCCTGTAGTCAGATGAGAAAAAGGAATGCAATATCCGTCCCTTTGAGGGTTTCTGCTGTGGTTTCATGATCATGCTCCTTAGGGAGTAGGGTTCCACGTAAATCTTGGTCTTTCATGTTTCATATTTCTAGATTTATGCTCTGTTTATCATTCCGTTTCCGCATTCTCTATTTTCTGACAGTAGCAAACCCTGCCATATGCATATATCAGTGATTATGCGTGCTCTTTTGATTTTTTTTGAGCCAACTTAAGGTCGGAGGTCTGAATTGTTTGGTAAACAAAGTGTTTATACTATATGTTTATATTATTGCTAAGGTCTGAATTATTTGAGAAAATATCAACGATAATTTTTTTATTAGTGAGATATGTTTATTTTATTTATTACTGAGGTCCCACATTTCAATTGCTTTCAATTTCAGTTTCTTGATCTGTTTAGTTTGATCTGAATAGGTCTGAATTTCAACTTGTACTGTATAGCTTACTGTTTTGTACTTTCAATTAATTCTGAATTTCAATCTTTTTATTGTTTACTTTTGTTTGCACTGAGGTTTAAATTGTTTGTATTGAGGTATGCACTGTTTAGTTTTATTTTATTTTTCTTTGATTTTGAGTTTTAGTTGTATTATGTTGATATCAGATCATGTAATACTATCTTTGATGATTTTTATATTTAGTTGTACTATTTTGAGCTCTACATGAAAGTCATTTTTCTTAAATCTTATGTTGGACCACATTTATTCATAAGTTCATTTCAGATGTAATCACTTTTGTAGATATTTATTTATTTTTAAATAAAAAACAGAAAATCGTGTAGAACCACATATACCCCTGCATACCACTTAATCGCTATTCAGTGACCTGCCCGAACGCACACGCATGCCCCTTTCCTGAACCTTGTATATCTATATCCATATCTATATAAGGTTGGGGAGCCTGCACTAAGGTGTATGTAACTTTACATGCACCGGTGCCATATACGCTCTTTTTTTTGAAATGAAACCTTCGGGGGTTTACTTAGAATTATTAGCGGAATATGTGTCTCAAATTTCATGTAAAACAAGTTTTCAAAAAAAAATTTCATGTAAAACAAACATTCCTTACATGTCCATCTGGAGGGCTCAATTTCAGTAATCCTGAGACCGTTAAAACTCCGTAATCTTGATGAATGGATTAGAAATCTCGAATTAAGTTAAATTTTGAATGACATCATGGTGATATATGGTGATCCAAATCCCACATGATTTAATTAAAAAAAGAGCGTTTGTGGCACCGGTGCATATAAAGTTACACGCGCCTTGGTGTAAGTTCCCCAACCTCTCTCTCTATATACTATATATAAAGAGGAAACCCTAGATGCAGAAAGAAGTTGCCTGGTTGGGAAGTAATGCCGTCATGCTATAACTACAATGATACTATAACACTTACCATTCACTCATTTGAGTTTGCCTCAAATTCAATGCTGACCAGTGGTAAACTTAGGTAGCCAGCGAATTCTACTTGTGTGCTCTTTACCAAGGTACATGCACGTCTAGAATTCATTGTACGATAACATTTCAGGACCAACTAGGTTCGGATGGGCACGGTGTCTCCTTGGTTGACTGGATGTAACTCGTTCCATAGAGGAGTGGGTCTTAAGAGTGCCAATTCTTATAGAGATGAACAAGGTAATGAAATGGGGGCTAAGAATCTAGGGAGAGAGTAAAGCATACCATGTTGATTGATTCGGAATATTTATGATGTTAACCTTAATCTTTCCACTGAGGCGAGCTCGGTTTTTAACCTTCAAACTTTATAAGGGGGATCAGTTTGGTCAAGTAGGAGGTGGATCCTCATTTACGGCTGATGATTGGGAATGGATTTGTTTAAGTTTAAGATGATTGGTTTGAGGAAGGGGTTTTATGTGAGAGCTCCCTGAGGTTCTTTGCGTTGGTGGCTGACCTCGACCCAAAAGTGTTGGGAGGCCTAGTCTGAAAGTTCTTAGGCTCCAACTTTTCTTGTTTGTTGTTGGTTTCTCTTTCTCCTAGCAACAACTGCATGACTTTATAAGGATGAAGGAATCTCTAGACATTGCGGAGGGGCCATTTGATAGCCGTGGTCACCAAGTGTGGATTGACGGCGGCTTCTCTAGTCAAAAAGTCATACAAGGCCTTATCTTCTCCTCTAATTGTTAACCATGGGGATATGGTCTACCAACTTATTTAGGACTCACCATTGACGGTGAATGTCTTTCTTTGATTGTTAAGAATGAAAAAAAGTTATGGCAATGATGCATAATGGTCATATTCACATGGAGCTGAAGTGGCTCGCACAATGTTTTATGGTGCTCTTGAAGATATAAATCATCTATTCTTCTTGTTGATTGATCTAGTGGAGTGTGGCGCAAAGCTGAAATAGATTGGTTGGATTCCAGTTGTGTGGCTAGATTCCGGGAATAGCTCGAAGCCACTAGATTCTGATTACATAGAATCATACAATGCCTTTGGCGTTGATTTGGGTCTATGACGGGCACAAAATAGAGTGGTTGTATGAGGCAAATATACTCTAACATGCAAATGCTCTGCCTGAACTTTAGAATTTGTAAATTTATACTGGTTATTAATAAAGTGACGGTGTGCATCATAATGGATGCCCACCCTCTTTTACCTCAAAAAATTAGGGTGTAATATCAAACTGAAATTAGGGAAGAACATTCGAGGACTGGGCACGTAAAAACTGGAATCTCTGAGCTGATGCAGCAAGCCTGATGTTTATTATAGATATTTGCAATGCAAATTTTAAATTAAACTTAAAACTACCCAACCACATGTGCAACATTTAATTCTGATGGGCAAAATAGCTTGATTCTTAAGTAAAAATTTGGCTTACCCAATTACCAATGAAGAATTTGGAATTGAAACTGAAACTCTATTCTAGATGTGGAGAATGGATCTGCATTTGAACTTGTTGCTTTTGCTGTTTGAATACTATTTTGCTTGCTCCACTTTGCATCTACCTTGGGGTTCCTATTTTCATTTTTTTTCTCTGTGAGTTTGGAACCTGAATAGACTGCCGGTGATAAGCCGGAGGAATGTGAGGATGACGTATGATGAAACCGTCCTGTCCAACTTTTCCCATTCCAAGTTAAAAACTTGACATTTTTCTGCTGATAAAAATAAAAGTGCCTCCATTAGTTGAAAATTCAAATAGTATATTTGCCGAAACTGCCTTTTGAAGATTTATGTTGATGCAACCAGAGAACTTCCATAGTAAGCGAAAATTTAACGACGATATTTTGGTTGTTGCTCAACCTTTAATATGATGCCCAAGATTCTTCTAAGGCAATAAGAGCTCAATCTCTTATATATAGTAATAAAATTCCTTGAATCTTTATCCAATAAGAAATGTTACATTTTCTCTTACTCAGATCACCAACCTCTATATTTTATAGTAAGCAGAGAAGATAGAATTTAGTTTTAGCTTTTTTATGTTCTATAGACTTTCTGATCTTAGTTTTAGTGTATGCTAAACATAAAAGATGATGGACACACTCCTTTGTTTTCGACGATGTTGTAGAGTTACGAAATTTGCATCAGATATCGATGGAATTGAGCAGTGGTATTAGCAAAATTTGGGCTCATTGAATTCTTATTTTGGAGTATATTCAAGGGTCCTGCCCCTAGTTGTGAACCCCTCAGGATCCGGGTACCCGTTTACGACACTATTCACATTATTCCATTTATTGACATCACATTATAAGCATAAATTATGGGGGAAATTTTTCGCGAATGAAATAATTTCATCTGACATTCACATAAACATTCATAACCACAAGTTCATAGAACAATTGTCACCAAAATCTCATTTCATTAACTTTCATATATTTTACATGTACAAAGTTTGACAGTACATACAGTATATCCCAAAAATTTGACTGAAGAGAAAATAAGCATATTACATTAATAACAGGACAAAAACTTGACACAAAAACACATACCTTCTAGTATAAACTCTATCTCTTGGAACCCTGTATAACTACTGAACAATAGACCCCTTTCCTGCCATGCGTGCAAGGAAGAAAAGGAGTCACAAACGTGAATACAAACCCGTAGTTTAAAATAAATAACAAGTAATTTTATGTGCAAAAGAGAGCAAGTAGAAAGGTGGAATAACTAAAATTTACATCTACTTGCGTAAGTAAAAAGGTTTTCATCTGTTTGGTACTAAGTTCATTTGTTCTCTCCTTTTCCCATTCATCCCATATATATATTTATATAAAGTTTAGATGACAGATCTAACATATAATAATTTCCTGTGTTTTAAGATCATGATTTTGGGTCTTGGAGATCATGTTGCGGAACTTGATGGCACATGTAAATACTACATTCTTGTCATTGAGATCATGTCATGGTTTCCGATGATGGACTGATATAATGATGACTGATTTGATCCTTAATTCTATTTACTCCTTCTAAGTTAGTGGATAGTCCGTGGTCTTGGTCTGTGTGTAGCCTCACACTATGACTCTAAGGTATTAACTACCTTAGGGTTGGGGGGCCTCCGTAGGCATGCGGTGTTGTGTAATGCATCCTAACTAAGTTCCCAACACGTCCACTAACTTATAGGGATTTCAAACCCGATTAAAGTCACCTCCAATCAACCCAATTTTAATTGTAATTTCCTCCAATCCTTCACTCTAACTCTCTCAGATGCAACTTTTGATGATTTAGATGTAGATATAGATGTAGATATGGATGATCTGGATGTAGAATCGCCAAGTCTGTTTGGCGAAGGTAAACTCAAGCGGTGAAGAAGCCTGCAAATGGCTCTTCCGTCTCGCCCTCTAGTTGGAAGGCCGGTCCAATAGAGGGATAGGTCTACTCCCCAACTACGCCACTGAGACGGGTGAGAGGGACTTCCCGGGAAGTCCCTCTCACCCGTCTCAGTGGCGTAGTTGGGGAGTAGACCTATCCCTCTATTGGACCGTCCTTCCAACTAGAGGGCGAGACGGAAGAGCCATTTGCAGGCTTCTTCACCGCTTGAGTTTTCTTTCGCCAACAGACTTGGCGATTCTACATCCAGATCATTCGTATCTACATCTATATCTACATCATTGAGAGTACATCTGAGAGAGTTACAGTGAAGGTTTAGAGGAAATCACAATTAAAATTTAGTTGATTAGAAGTGACTTTAATCTGGTTCAAAAACCCTATAAGTTAGTGGACGTGTTGGGAACTTAGTTAGGATGCATTATACAACACCGCATGCCTACGGAGGCACCCCAACCCTAAGGTACTTTTAAATACCTTAGAGTCATAGTGTGAGGTTACACACAGACCAAGACCACAGACTATCCACTAACTTAAAAGGAGTAAATAGAATTAAGGATCAAATCAGTCATCATTATATCAGTCCATCATGGGAAACCATGACATGATCTCAATGACAAGAAATTAGAAATTTCATGTGCCATCATGTTCTACGACATGATCTCCAAGACCCATAATCATGATCTTTATCTACATCATCTGGAGTTATATCTGAAACAATTGAAATTAAGAATTGGATGCCTACCTATTGAACTTGGGAATCAAGTAATCTATAAATATTTCATATTCCATCTTTCACATCGACAAATCCACAGATTTGATATCTGCTCAATATAATAATAGAGATATATACTTATATGCATACTCCTATAATTATAATTTATCAACATTTAATTACAAAATAAATATGTTAAATATGAAAAGTGTTTGGATAATGAGAGTTTATGAGAAATGCTTACAAGCCTGAATACCTTTTTACTCACGCAAGTAGATGTAAATAGTGCTTATTCCACCTTTCTACTTGCTCTCTTTTGCACATTAAATTACTTGTTAATTATTTTAAACTACGGGTTTGTATTCACAATTGTGACTCTTTTTCTTCCTTGCACGCATGGCAGGAAAGGAGTCTGTTGTTCAGTAGCTATACAGGGTTCCAAGAGACAAGGTCTATACTAGACGGTATGTTATTCTTTTTGTCTCAGTTTTTGTTCGGTTGTTAATGTTATATGCTTCTTTTCTCTTCAGTCAGATTTTGGGATATACTGTATGTACTTTCAGACATTGTACAGGTTGAAAATGAAATGAAAGTTAATGAAATAAATTCTTGGTGATATTTATCTTTATTATCTTGTGGTTGTGAATGTGAATGTCGAATGTCACTTGCAAATATATTCATTGCGAAAAAATTTCCCCATAAAATTATGTTTTTAATGCGATGTCATAAATGGAATTTCGGCGAATTGTGTCGTAAACGGGTACCCGGATCCTGAGGGGTTTCACAGTTTGGTATCAGAGCAGTGGTACCCCGATACGCACATTCGCAGTACTACTATTCCGATCGCATTAAGTTCTCGGATAGAGACAGTCTCCCGACTTGTCGTGAGTCCGAGAAGGGAAATATGACATTCGAAGTAAATAACCACAGATGTCACCAATTTCATTAATTTTCATATTATATCCCAAGAAGAGAAAAAGCATATATTATAAGTATCTCCAAATGGTACTTCTACAACTAATTATGGTTCTCATACAGAACCATGGCATCCCGACCAGGCCAGGAGACTGAACAGTTAGCACACATACTGACTGCTCTTATCGAGCTTTCCACATTTTAATTGATTCTGGAGCGACACACATTTTCCTTTCTTCGAGGCTACTAGTTTCTTTAGGTAGAGTCGCAGGGACTCTTTCTTCTACATATCACTTCCAAGGGCCAGGTGGCCAGTTGTTTATCATTTCACTGATAGTCAGACACTTGCCTGTACTGATTGGAGGTCACGAGATGATCGCAGATTGTCTACTTCTGCAGCTTGATGAGTTCGACTTGATTTTAGGCATGGATTGGTTATCCGCTCATCATGCACTTGTTGATTGCTTTAGGAAGACGGTTGTTTTCAGGATTCCAGATCTACCCGAGTTTACTTTTGAGGGTACTTTGCATGACTCCACCATGGAGTATATTTCAGTGTTGCGAGCCCAGCGACTTGTTGATCAGGGTTGTGATTCATGCCTTGCATTTGTGCGGGAGGTATCTGATCAGGAGCCGATGACACAGGACATCCGAGTAGTCTCAGAATATTCAGATGTATTTCCTGATGAGCTACCAGGGCTTCCTCCTGAGAGAGAGATCGAGTTCGAGATCACATTATTGCCAGATACACAGCTGATCTCTATGGCACCATATCGCATGGCACCAGCCGAGTTGAGGGAACTGAAGGTGCAGTTGCAGGAGTTACTTGATTTGGGATTCGTGAGACCGAGCACTTCACCTTGGGATGCTCCGGTTCTATTTGTCAAGAAGAAAAATGGATCCATGAGACTGTGCATCGATTTCAGGCAACTGAACAAGAGAACGGTGAAGAACCGTTATCCCTTGCCACGTATCGATGATTTGTTTGACCAGCTCCAGGGATCTTCGGTTTTCTCGAAAATCGATCTTCGCTCAGGCTACCATCAGCTAAGGATTCGCGAGTCGGATATTCCGAAGACAGCCTTCAGGACTCGCTATGGACACTACGAGTTTGTGGTGATACCGTTTGGGCTCACCAATGCACCTGCGGCTTTCATGGATATGATGAACCGTATCTTCCGTCCATACTTGGACAAGTTTGTAGTGGTGTTCATCGATGATGTGCTCATCTATTCACGGAACGAATGGGATCATGCGAATGATCTACGGATTGTTTTGGACACATTGCGAGAGCACAAGCTATATGCCAAGTTGAGCAAGTGTGAGTTCTGGTTATCCCAGGTCTCATTTTTGGGACACATCATTTCTGGAGCAGGTATCGCGGTTGATCCTGTGAAGATAGATGCATTTATGTCTTGGGAGCAGCCCAAGACAGTCACTCAGATTCGGAGCTTCCTCGGATTAGCGGGCTATTACAGACGCTTCGTCAGCGGATTTTTACGCATCGTCCGTCCATTGACACAATTGACACAGAAGGGAGTTCCATTTCATTTGGAACGATTCATGTGAGCAGGCATTCCAGACACTGAAGGAGAGATTGACTACAACACCTATTCTTGCTCTTCCTTCAGGCACTCAGGACTATGCAGTCTACATAGATGCATCTGGAGAAGGTCTAGGAGCAGTGTTGATGCAGAGAGGACAGGTGATTGCTTATGCATCACGACAGTTGAGGCCGCACGAGCGGAACTACCCCACACATGACTTGGAGTTGGCGGCAGTTGTCTTCGCCTTGAAGATCTGGCGCCACTATCTATATGGGGTGAACTTCGAGATTTTCACGGATCACAAAAGTCTGAAGTACATCTTTGATCAGAAGGAGCTGAACATGAGACAGTGAAGATGGCTCGAGCTACTGAAGGATTATGATTGCACGATCTCTTACCACCCCGATAAGGGAAACATGGTGGTTGATGCCCTTAGCAGGAGAGTGCATGCAGAAGGTACGACGAACTGACTATACACGTAGGATATGCTTGCAGCTTTGACCGATTGACATCCCCAGGAAAGCGCATCCATTTCCACGATCGTACCTCCGCGATTTAGCAGTTTGTGGGATCGTATTGTAGAGAGACAGAAGATTGATCCTTGGATCCGAGATAGATACATGCGCACCATTCAGACACTAGAGAATTTACTCCGCACTTGTACTTTGGAGTGGAAAGGGTCCTGGAAGGATCATCTGCCATTGGTTGAGTTCATGTACAACAACAACTATCACTCCAGTAATGGCATGGCACCATTCGAAGCCCTATACAGGCGAAGATGCCTTACACTTCTCAGTTGGCGTGAGGTAGGTGATCATACTCTCTATTCCGTAGATCTCCTGAAGGAGACCGCGAGAACTGTTGATCTTGTGAGACGGAGGATTCTGACGTCACAGAGCCGCCAGAAGAGTTATGCGGATCGTCAGAGGAGAGACATAGAATTTCAGGTAATCTAATTATTTTCTCCTCATCCACTCAATTATGATTTATATGTGTTCAACTTAATTTCATACTAATGACATTCCTATAAATTATAGGTTGGAGATTGGGTATTTTTGCGAGTATCTCCCATGAAGGGAGTGCATAGATTCGGTGTTCGTGGCAAGTTGGCGCCACGATATGTTGGACCGTTCGAGATTCTGGCTAGAGTGGGAAAGGTTGCTTACCGAGTAGCCCTTCCTCCACATCTTTCAGCTATTCATGATGTTTTCCACATATCCAATCTGAGGAAATATGTCCACGACCCTCGGCACATCATCAGTTATTAAAATCTTGATGTAGAGCTGGATCTGACTTATGAGGAGAAGCATGTCCATATACTTGACCGTGCCGTGAAGAAGCTTCGCAGCAAAGAGATTTCATTGGTCAAGGTTTTGTGGCACCGACACGGGGTCAAGGAAACGACATGGGAGATTGAAGCCGATATGCGGGAACGATACCCGCAGCTATTCTGATGTAATCATCAAAACAAGCTTTTGTAATTATATACATTATAAATATATGGCTTGTTTTCTCTTTGAGGTTTTTATGGGTTCAAAACCCTTTGAGGTTTTTATGGACATATGAAATTTAAACAAGTCACCGAATAGCCTTAACTCGAGTCTCGAGGACGAGACTCCCTTTGAGGTTTTTATATTTGTAGCATCCGGTTTCCAATCAAACCCGAACTCGTCCGATTTTGGGTCCAATGAACCCAATAACGTTGTCGGTCAATACTAAACAACCTAAAACGACCAATTAGTAGTAAATCAAAAGTTGTTCGGGTGAAATCGATCAAAAATCGGTCACTTCGTCTTGCGCGCCGTGAAAAGCCGCGACGCAAATTCGGAAACCGCAAAACGAACCGAGACCGTTATTAGATCCGATTCGGCGATACAAGACCAAAGGAATTGACCGTTCGTCAATCGGAGGTCGTTTGATATTTTTAATTCGTAAAATTTAACACCAAACCAAAACCGTATCTCGAAAATCTCGGACATCCAAACCCGATCAAAAGTATATCTATATTATACTCATATTGATCATCGTTCAGAGACGATTAAATCGGGACATTTCGCATCAAAATCGGAGACTCGAGGCGCATATGCGGTCATCTTTAAGTTTGTCAATTAAAGAGAGTTTAAAGTATATATTTATATATATAAATTTAATAAACAAATTACTCTGCTGCTGCTGTTGTATCACAGCCGGCTCGGTCAGAAATATAAAATAAAATAATTATTTTTTCTACTTTAAACACAGACACTACTGTCCGCTTCCAAGCTGTCCATGTGGCCTCTTTCTTTTCCACATGTCACCCTTTAAACCCCTCTTCTTTTCTATATATATGGAGCCAAGAAGACTCATCCGATCTCCTTCATTCTTCTTATAACATAGCCGTGAGAAGAAACCCCTCTCTTCCCCTTCCTTTGTTCTTTCCCATATTAAGCTCTCCAATTTCCACCTTTCAATTCCTTGTGATTTCTCAAAGTTTCCAGCCGAGTGTCTCTCTCTCTCTCCAAACTGCAACCACAACCCTTATTTTGCTGGAGCTGCTCCCTTTCC
This sequence comes from Ottelia alismoides, assembly GCA_037367405.1. NCBI lineage: Eukaryota > Viridiplantae > Streptophyta > Magnoliopsida > Alismatales > Hydrocharitaceae > Ottelia > Ottelia alismoides. The sequence continues at coordinate 395,109 of JAZKJV010001324.1, read as the reverse complement.
AGTGAGTTGCTTCTCCTTCTCTCCATTGGAAATGCAAACTTGCAGTTCAAGATTTCTACTGATGTCCTCAAGCCAAATAATGCAGCACCAAAGCTGATTCAACCCCATTCGGATGCTTGGAGCCCTCTACTACCCCCTGTTGATACAAAGATGCTACTCCTCCTTGATCAGGCTTAGAACTATTGCATGCAAGCCTTGATCTTCAATTTGAGACCCAAAAGAGGTACATCCCTCCCCTCCCCCTTGTTGCCATGCATGCTCATTTCACTTGATATATGTACCATCCTTCTCCCCCTCATTGCTGCCATGCATGTACATTCTATTCTTTTCCCTTCTCCTGCTACTGTGCATGATAGTTACATGGTTTTGATCCTTCAAGTTAGTCTAAATTATAAGTAGGGGGATTTGGAGAGCATATTTCTGGAAAAGCAAATCTTTAAATCTGATTTTAGTTATGAATTCTTATTTGTATTCAGATCTGAAATTTCATATGTACAATCCCTTTTCCTTTCGTTTGCTGCCATGCATGTATGCTATAAAACCTCTCTTGATGCTTCCTTGCATAATGCTTGCCTATGCATTTCAGTTTTTGCATATGGAAAAAAAAAGGCAGACTGTATTTTACATTGATTGAATAAGGTATTTTTGATATTTACCCCAAGTCTGAGTGGACACCATTTGAGTTACTCTTGAGGAAAAAGGCATGCCATTATTATAGGCTACTGATCGATTCCAGGGATGGCTTAATTTCAGAACTCTATTAATTATTTTGATTATAAGTAGGAAGAAAAGATGGGTTTGTAAGTTGGCGTGGGGTAGAAACTTTTATAGTTGATATGTTTCATGGCTTATCTAGTCCCCCACCTTTCAAATATAATCCCATCCCGTTTTCCGTACCTTTTTCAATTAATGTAATGGTTATTACATGATCTGAATGTATGTAGAGCATTCAGTGATTCCAGGTACCCAGACATTAAATGTAGAATTTTAACAGAGAAATTTGTGAAATCTTTGAGCATTATTTAAATACCTCGATTAGGGGGCTTTCTCCTTAATCTTTCCGTCGTTTCTTATTCTTTAAAAGTCATTGGACTATGACATTGAATTCTTAGATTCGTGTTGAATAATCTTTGCACTGGTTTTGGTTGAGTATCCCTCATTATGTTAAAGATTTGTCTTCCTGGGTATATAATGCCGTGGAATAAGATTGAGGATCGGTTGATATGCTCTTTTGTAATGCAAGCTTTCATTATTATACGTATATATATGTATGAATTAGACTGTAGAGTTTTATTAAATTCATTATATGCAGGACAAATTGATGATTTGATGATAAAAGCACATTCTATCAACCACTGTTCAGTTCACCAAATCAAATTCAAATTCTTGACTCCGTTAATAGATCTCTTTCAAATTAATTCTTGAGTAAGTTTTCTTGGGTTAGAGTCGATCTTAAGTGATCTTAGTAATAACCCTAGTTAGTTGATTTATTCAAGTTATACAGGGATTTAATTATACTGCATTAGGTCATGACATGGGAAGTACCATCACTTATCTATACTTTATAGGAAATCATCACCATAATCTGTAAATGATACCAATAACCTATCTCATACTAGATCTTCTACTCTGACCTTAGTCCTTAATTTCTGAATGGGAGTACTAAGTATAAATTTTAGAAGAATTGTGAAAATTTATTTCCTTAGGTATACTTTTCCAACCATGGATCACTATAGATACAAGATCGAAATCTATACAATCAACCCCATACTACCCAGTTACGTAAGGTCAACTATAGAAGAGATTGAGAAATTGTTGGTTAGATCAATAAGTGAAAAGTGATGATGAATCAGGAATCTCTAATAATTATTGGTGCCGGTCATGATGAACTTTTATACATGACCGTGCGAGGGCGCGGTGACCCTCAACTGGGCGGAAGAAAGGAAGCCCAGTTTGGGCAGTGGCCGCCAAGTGCGCGGGTCTAGGATCCCAGTCCCTTTTCGGTTTTTTAAGCGAGCTCGCAGTGTTTTACGCCTCGTTGGGATCCAGACTTTAGACCAGTTCCGCTGACCCTGACTTTTAGGATACCCAAGCGGGGGATCCTGGTTTTTCAGTTTTACGTACGAGCTCGGTTGCCCGTTACCGGTCGGGCTGTTTTTCTAGAGCGACTTCCCGGGAAGTCCCTCTCACCCGTCTCAGTGGCGTAGTTGGGGAGTAGACCTATCCCTCTATTGGACCGTCCTTCCAACTAGAGGGCGAGACGGAAGAGCCATTTGCAGGCTTCTTCACCGCTTGAGTTTTCTTTCGCCAACAGACTTGGCGATTCTACATCCAGATCATTCGTATCTACATCTATATCTACATCATTGAGAGTACATCTGAGAGAGTTACAGTGAAGGTTTAGAGGAAATCACAATTAAAATTTAGTTGATTAGAAGTGACTTTAATCTGGTTCAAAAACCCTATAAGTTAGTGGACGTGTTGGGAACTTAGTTAGGATGCATTATACAACACCGCATGCCTACGGAGGCACCCCAACCCTAAGGTACTTTTAAATACCTTAGAGTCATAGTGTGAGGTTACACACAGACCAAGACCACAGACTATCCACTAACTTAAAAGGAGTAAATAGAATTAAGGATCAAATCAGTCATCATTATATCAGTCCATCATGGGAAACCATGACATGATCTCAATGACAAGAAATTAGAAATTTCATGTGCCATCATGTTCTACGACATGATCTCCAAGAACCATAATCATGATCTTTATCTACATCATCTGGAGTTATATCTGAAACAATTGAAATTAAGAATTGGATGCCTACCTATTGAACTTGGGAACATGGCCTCAAATTTCAGCGAAATTCGGTCGAATTTCTGTCGAATATCGATATCCAGTCGAAATCGAAATTCGACCGAAATGACCGAAATGACCGAAATATAGGGGTCCTAGTATAAAAAATGACCGAAATGACCGAAATTTCGGTCGAAATTCCACCGAAATTCCATCGAAATTCTATTTTTGTCGATACCGAAATGGTGACCGAAACCGACATTTAGGGCCTTGCTTGGGAATCAAGTAATCTATAAATATTTCATATTCCATCTTTCACATCGACAAATCCACAGATTTGATATCTGCTCAATATAATAATAGAGATATATACTTATATGCATACTCCTATAATTATAATTTATCAACATTTAATTACAAAATAAATATGTTAAATATGAAAAGTGTTTGGATAATGAGAGTTTATGAGAAATGCTTACAAGCCTGAATACCTTTTTACTCACGCAAGTAGATGTAAATAGTGCTTATTCCACCTTTCTACTTGCTCTCTTTTGCACATTAAATTACTTGTTAATTATTTTAAACTACGGGTTTGTATTCACAATTGTGACTCCTTTTCTTCCTTGCACGCATGGCAGGAAAGGAGTCTGTTGTTCAGTAGCTATACAGGGTTCCAAGAGACAAGGTCTATACTAGACGGTATGTTATTCTTTTTGTCTCAGTTTTTGTTCGGTTGTTAATGTTATATGCTTCTTTTCTCTTCAGTCAGATTTTGGGATATACTGTATGTACTTTCAGACATTGTACAGGTTGAAAATGAAATGAAAGTTAATGAAATAAATTCTTGGTGATATTTATCTTTATTATCTTGTGGTTGTGAATGTGAATGTCGAATGTCACTTGCAAATATATTCATTGCAAAAAAATTTCCCCATAAAATTATGTTTTTAATGCGATGTCATAAATGGAATTTCGGCGAATTGTGTCGTAAACGGGTACCCGGATCCTGAGGGGTTTCACACTAGTCTTGATATTTTACTTCATTTATTGCAAAGATAGCTCCAATTTGTACTTTCTTACTTCTTTAACCTCCTCTCAAAAGTGTAAACCATAGTCAGTCAAGTCGATCAGCTATCATCTATGTTGAATTCGTTGGATGGCTTTTCTTACTTTTTTACCAGTTCAGTCGACTGAATTGTTAATGATTTGCTTATCATCTAGTGCAGGCTCCTTCAACTGAAATAGCTGTAAATGAACTGAGTCATTCTTCAGGTGAAGTTAGTGAAATCGTCTTTTTCTTACTTGGTGCAATGACCATAGTAGAGATTATAGATGCACATCAAGGATTCAAACTTGTAACTGATAGCATAACAACAAGGAAGCCACGGGTTCTTCTTTGGGTGGTAAGTTTTAACCTATGTTTTCCTTGTATTCTGACCATAACCTTGTCATTTTTCTCTCTATTTTTTAAGATGCCAAAGCAGTACTAATAGAGAAGTTAATGGTCGTCCATGGTTAATATTCATTAAAAAGTCAAGTCAATGCAACCATATTACGTCATTTTCTCTTCATAACTACTCCAGTAACTGGAAAGCAAAATAGATCATGTTCTCTACATAAGGCATGCTGATCAAAATATGTCATGTCTTTGTAACCAAATCATCCAAATTACCACCAATGACTTAAACTGGTCAACCTCCAAATGTAAATTGCATCACGCCAGTTAATTTTTCTGCCCTTGTATGTTTAGACATCCCGAAACCTCCCTGACAAACTAGCAGTCGAAACACGTGCTCAATGTCCTGGTTGTTTTCAGTCACACAATGGGCACATAGTGTTGGCCAAAGGGATCCACATCCTCCAATAGACCTTGTTCATCCGCCAAATAAGGATATTAATCTTAATGATGGTTGTATTGTTTCAGATGCATCTGCAATCATGAAGAAGAGCCGAATCTTCACCCATGGAAATCCTTTTGACATTGTCAGGACTCACAATGGAGGAATTGTGTAACATCCTGGGCCCTATACCTGGTCCGCTAATGGGAAATGCTATGAAATAAAAGAAATAATTGATTCAAATCAAACATTTAACATCTTAGATTAAGTTTCATTTCCAAAAAGGAAATTTTTTTAAAAAAAACTAAAAATTATCCAAAAAATGACCAATTAGTTGGTTAATCATAAAACCGTGTTTTTGTACGTATATATCGGGGAAAGGTTGCCTTTAAGAGGATTGTCATTAAACAAAACTTGAATATACAACATAAAAATACATGAGCCAAAATTGTAAAAAGGAGAAGCACGAGAAAAGAGCAACAAGCTATCGGCATCTCTGTTGTGGTAGCATGTAACAAGGAGAAGACATTTCGGTTCGCTTTGTTGGAGGATGATGGCATACTCTGTAATCACGAGAGATGCGGGGTGCCACATGTTTGGCGCCACATCAGGAAGCACCACACTAGTCGTGGGAATGTGCCCAGGAGGAGGCAGGTCCTAAGCACACAATGATAAGTGCCATACTCAGAGGCAGTGAGAACTTGTAAGAGGAGTCTAGAAAAGATGACGATGGTTCAACGTAGAATCAAGGCGACATGGAGATCGAGATTGAATTCAACTTAAGGGAGAAATTATTAACAATAACAACAAAGCCTATTCTCACATTAAGTAGGGTCGGGTACATGGATTCTTTGCATCCATTTAGATATATCTTAGGTCATTCTCGGTATTAAATCCAAATAACTAAGATCCCTTCAGATAGTCTCCTTCCAACACTTCTTGGACCTTCCTCGCACTCTCTTAGCCGGCTTAACATCCCAATCTCACATCTTCTAATCGGTGCATCAATCGACCTCCTTTGCAAATGGATAAAAGGGGCGATTATTAAGATTTAGAAAATTAGAATCCTAATATGATAGAGTTGGATTCCTTTTGATCATTGAAGAAGATTTGATTTGATGTGATCAAATCTCATTATGATCTTGATTGAAATTGTTTGGGATCTTGATTGATTGATATTGGTTGATGCAATCGGTCTAAAATTATATTTGGTCCTATGAAAAGAGTGGATGTGCGATTTCATACGCCATAACCACAACAAAATAATGTAACTCCACAAGAAAGGGCAACAATGAGAGAGAGAGAGAGAAGAAAAGAAGAGAGAGAAAGGGAACAAAGAGAGTCGTGCTCATTATTCTTGATAACGAACTCTCTTCTGATGGTTGTCGTAAGATGTGACTGGCCATTGTTATATTATGTTGTCGTTCTTCATTGCGTGCTTCCGTGATAGTGGTTGATTGCATATCCAGTTTTATTTCTATTACACTTCTCGATTGCAGTGTCCAATGTCCATTTATTATTGCCTAGTGCAATGGGTATATATACACGTGTGATCCTAAACATATCAAACTGCTGGTTATCTAGGTTAAATACATTAAAAGGAGCTCAATTGAAGGGTGAATGCAATGAAAGGAGTGGGCTTGCAATTAAGGCCATCATGCAAAATGTATTGTGTAAAAGGGGCACTATCTTCATTGGGCCATAACATAATTTGGTGTAATTAAGTTATAGTTGCATGGTTACTGCAGGATCAGGTGCCAAACCTGGGTATATTGTTCTTAACCCATGTAATTATAAGATTGACTGGGGCATGTGTGCCTCCTAGGTCTTGACCAAGCCATCGTCCAAAATGGTTTCTTTAAGTCTATGGTATGGTTCTTCTTCCATGCATCTTTTGCATGTAAGCTTTTTAATGACTTTAAAGCCACTGAGCTGTACTTCAAATCAATGTTCCTTCTGATTTTGAAAATAAATACTAGAATATTATATTCATTGGTATCTTTAGGTTATTCATTCATAGTTGCCTTATTGCCAATAGAAGGTGCCTTACTTTTCTAACATACTAGGAAGATACCCGCGCTTCGCGGCAGAAGTGAATTTTGTTGATTATATGTTAAGAGAAAGTGTAGGTTGTAATTAATATTGGAACAAATTATCGAGAATGAAAATAATCAGTATATGCTAATGATTTTGTCTTTATAAATCAGGCATGCCTAAAAAACCAATTAAAGCAGTTCACAATATATTCAAATCCCTCTCAAATCCACCAAGATCATGGCCTTGATCATGCAGTAAATATTTAAACCTATCACCACTATTATAGATTGCCCCACAATATGCATATATGCAATCTGATGAACCAAGATCCAAAACTACATTAAAAAATATAATCAAATTTTCCTATATTTATGTAAATAATTTAATAATTATTAAACAATTGTTAAAGACTAACCTTATATATCTTCAGCCTGCGAGCGATGAAAACATTCGGCTATGTTAGCAATATCTAAACCGATGTTATCGTCTTGATGGAAATCCCCAAAAGAAGATTTGATATTAGATGAACATTCACATATTCTAATGATGGTGGAATGTTTTTAAGAGGAATCTTGGCCAGCATTTGACGTGCAGGAAACGGTAGAACTTCTTTTCATTAATTACATTCATACAATGACATCTATTATTTCTCAAACATCTCTTATCGTCATATTTGTGATGTTGCTTACATGACTAACTATCTCGTTATTTGTAGGCAATTTTTCTTGAACTAATGCATCTCTTTACCTAATGTTTCTTGGTTTCTTCTTTTCATTATATTTCTTTACATCAAAAGCATTATATTTCTTTAATTTAAAGCGATTATACTTGCAAATTGCATTTATATCCATGTTATAAATATTGGCTATTTGTTGTGGAATTGTGATGGCATAAACTAATGTGAGATATATAAGATAAGATAAGCAAATTCCCAGGGATGTAAAGTGTAGACGTCAATAATATAAACCAAAGTGCATCAAAATGAATCAAACATAGGAAAAACATTAAATCCTTTAGTTTAATAGTAAAATTAAACGAGGAAGCGTGTTATCTACAGAAATTCTAAACCTGAAAAGGAGACCATCTACTATCAATGACATAATATAAACATCAGGAAGAAAATTTAGTAGAAGTATGCAACTGTGATTACATAAATTAATGTGAGATATATGGGATAAGATAAGCCAATTCTCATGGATGTAAAGTGTAAACAATAATAATGTAAATCAAAATGCATCAAAATGAATAAAACAGAGGTAGGAAAATTAAATTCTGTAGTTTAATAATAAAATTACCTGATGAAACTCTAAACATGAAAGGAGACAATCTACTATCAATGATAGAAGATAAATGTCGGGAAGAAAATCCAGTCGAAGTCAAATTAATATGAGTTCAAAGACAAATGCATATTTCATCTTCATCATAACTCAAAATAACAATAATATCAGATTGTTTTTATAATAGGAAATCTCTATTGTCCCTTTGGGTGCAAAATTCAAATCAATTGCCTGATCTAAATAGAAATGGACGTTATGTGAATATTGAAAAGTATGTATTAAGTCTGAATATTATCTTGAAGGTTATAAGGAGGTAAGAAAAATTAACAGCAAACATTATGCCTTAATTATATGTTACATAGACTGTTAAATATAAATGTTATAGTATAGTAGTATTAATTTTTTTGGAAATACGATAATTTTAGTACCGGACAACAAAAGGTTACAATTATGATGTTAAGGTTAGAAAGCTACCATGTGGATTTAACAGAAAGAATCCCTTTATCAATTTTTTAATTCTAACTTAATAACCATATCGATCACATTCCAAAAAGAATCCGTTTCTCCTTTCCTTTTTTTTGAATTTCAACTGAATAACCATGCCGCCGACGACTTCTTTTCAAAGAAATCAAGTACTTTGATCCATTCTATAGACAACACATCTAATCATATTTTTATCAATGGCAATTAGAATGAAATAACAATGTAATGTCAAATGTATTGTTTTCCATATATAGGATATTTCTTTTTCTAATGAAAATGCATATGTTAGCAAATGTGACCATAATAAAATAAACTACAACATGAAACTGATCATAAGAGAATGTAATATTTCAGGTGAAACAATAAAAACCACACATATAATAAAATTTTATCGAAGTAATACAGAAGAAAATACCACAAATACATGTACAAAATTATGCCTATTTATACTGGATAACATTCAAAGGACATTAATAAAAAGATGCAGCATATTACATTCACATATAGCACGTCATTTAAAAAATACAGTTATGTTTTTTTGTATGAAAACACAAACTGCATCAATGGATATCCAGACCAGTAGTAGGTAGATAGATCGTGGCAATATTATGTAAATACTACAAATTAGTAGAAAAAGAAACACAGACTATTTAAAGAAGAAGCAACCCAAATATCAATCTAAGTATAAAAGAAATGGCAACAATGCAAAAATTCCACACATGACTGTGTTTTGGATTATGGTAACTCTGATGAGGAGAAACAAACGTAAAGGAAAAAAATCAAAGTAAAGGGGAAAAAACATAATGACGAACATTTCACGTATGAAACTAATCAGGAGAAATTGTATTATTTGAGGTATAAAACCAAACAGCATACATACAATGCTATTTTACCGAGTCTATACCGTAGAAGATATCACCAATATGCCTTCAAAATTATTTCTATTTATAATGGGGAATAGCAACATCAATCTTTGATGTAAAAAGCTAAAAATATAAATATAACCATTTTTTACCTATTAAAACCATAGAAACGACAATGGCAATAAGTTTTGATGAAAACTTGACTGATAATAGCTATGGAAAATAGGCATTATGAAGCTAATGGCTAGAAATACATCATTTGAAATAAGAATAACGGGTACGCCATTCCAATGGAAACACAAGCGACAACAATGAATATATAGATTAGTAGTAGGTAGATAAATTAGTAAGAAAACATTTAAATGCTGGAAACACAGCAAGGAGAGAAAAACATAGTCAAATTACGAAAAACCAGAAAACAAAATTTGAAGTTATAAATCCAAAATAAACAACAGTAATGCAATAATAGACAATTATCACTAAGTGCACCCATATTTGAATGAGTGAACGTCATGGAAGTAAAAACAACAAAACATAAAAGTACAACCTACCATATACATGGTAAATTATGTTTGCTATGTAGTTTATATCTGTGAACATATAATACTTTTTAGAAAAAAGTTTTACACACCAATAATACATGGGGTAAATATTAATAATCCAAAGACTATTTTTATATATTTACGAACATGAGAACATCCAATCAGAAACATTCAGTTGTGTTCGATGTACATACTAAATTTATACACACATTCATCTTTGGAAGGAAATATTCGCAGCAATAATATAGGAGAAAGTATCAGAAATCTAGAGACTATTTATCCAATATTTTAATTGACTAACTTTATTGATCGTATTTTACAAACATAGCTTACATCTCGATTAAGAAAATGTTATAAAATATTTCACTAAGTCCAATTACTCTCAAAGGTGAAAAGTAAAAAATGGATAGGATATAATCCACATCTTTTTTACATGACTAACTTTATTGATCGTATTTTGCAAACGTAGCTTACATCTCGATTAAGAAAATGTTATAAAATATTTCACTCAATCCAATTACTCTCAGAGGAGGAAAGTAAAAAATAGATAGAATGTAGTCCACATCTTTTTTCCTGAGTTCATATCAATCTGCATAACACAGACCATGCATGCTCCAACATTACAGAAAGAATTTATATGCAACAATAAATACAATAAAGAAGATGGTAAAATAAAAGTTACGATTATTCAAGTACGACCACATCTTTTTTTCTGAACTGATCTAATCAAACTATATAACAGAGACCATGCATGATTCAACATTACTGAAAAATTTGTATGCAACATAATGACAGTTAATATGGAAAAATAAAAATTACGATCATTCACTAATTTCAACGGCGAGCATAAAAATACTAAAAAAATATAGTATGAGTTTTTCCATTGAGACAAAAAGGATTTTATTACAGTGAAATGGGAAAATCCTAAATGAAGAAAATACCATTCATACAACTATGGATGACAGGACAATACAAAATCAAACTATCATGCATCAGAATCAAACAGTAAATTTAAAATTTATTAAATAATTAAATTCAATCACACCTTCCAGATAATAACAAATCAAGAAAGAAGAGTTGGAAGCTGGGATGACTAAAATTTTTGACAACCATAGGGAAAATGAAGAATATATAATACCTGCAACACAATGGTCCCCGTCAGAGCAGTTAGAAATCGACAATCATCATTCTCACATCAACAAACAAAATCAAATTGAAAATGCAGAAAATAGTTAAAGTAAAACCCAACTTCGAGTGAGCCCAAATCAAAATGAAAATTTAAGGGGGGGAGGCATTATGAACATACACAGAGAGAACCCTCAAATGACAGCCGATGTGGGCCCCAAAGATAGCCCATCCGATGCTTAGATTTGAGACCGAGATGCAACTGGGAGTACAAACTTCGGGTGCAATAGGCAAGATACCTCGATAAAACCCAAGGGAAAAAGTTTAGGAGAAAAAAGTTATGCAACCGTGTACTCTAAGGAGAGAAAAAAACCTGCTCCTCATACCTTCGACAGGAGGAAAATCGATGGTCGGAAGAGAGCACCGAATAACAAAGGGAAAAGAAGATCGTCGGAGAATAAAGCGGAAGGAGGAAATCTGACCCGACTGGGAAGAGCAGATGGAGAGTAGAAAGCAAATAACCGATAGGAAGGGAGGAAGATTCGAGGCGAAGAAAATGAGAAAATCGAGAGGGCATATCAACATCTGTCGAACATGAGGATGGATATATCACTACGCGTCACTGTTTGAGGGGAATGCCGGGAAGCAGGGGAGGGAAGTGAAACGGGGAGAGAAGAAAAGAAAAGCAATAATGGCCCATGTCAGATTGGACAATTCATGGATAAAAAAATCCCTGGCCTCTCATGAGGTCACGTGTCAAGCTAACGGTGAAAAACCCAGCTTTAAAGAGAGTAATAGATTCTTGATGTTCATGAACTTTGAACTTGGAAAGTGTACACCACCTTTAATTCCAAGCTTTTTACGTGTTAATAGTAGTTCATAATCACACTAGGAGGTCATCGGCTCAAGTTTAAAGTCTCATAGTTCCTAGGAGATGCTCATGATTTCACCAGTTGATATGACGGTGATTTGATATGGAACTTTTATTTTGGGACATCCTGGTGACTTTATTATTTTATTTTGGGTTATTTACACTCATAATCATGTATACTTTCATATTTACATACATAACCCTCGATAATTCATAATTACATGAGAAATCCCAAATAGTTACTTTGTCTCACTTTCATAATCCTTCGTTAAGTTGGTCCAATAACTCAATCACTCATGCGAGTTAATATGACTACACCATACAAGGGTTGCCTACTGATTTCTTTATTTTTCTAATCAATAGCACCCAACCTCTTCTTCCTTCTCCCCCTCCCCTCCTCCCTCATCTACCTCCTCTCATGCAGTAACAACATGACCTCCTCTCCATTCGTAGCTGCTCTGCCGTCAACCCCTCGGCCACCCCTCTAGCCCTTCCTCCAGCCTTCCACCTCCTCCCGTCGCCCCCTACATCCACCACTTGCTGCACCTCCGCCCCTCCTCTAACAGCTCCCTCCGTCGCCTCCTCTCCTCCCGCAACCGTAGTAGCACTTCGGTACCTCCTCCTCCTCCCTTCCTTTGCCGCTCCCTCCTCGGCCTCCTCTCCTCCGACAGTAGCGACAACTCCACCTTTTGGAGTTCTCTTCTGCACCTCAAACTTGTTGGAAGGTGATAGAGGTCCATCCAAGGAACATGGAAGGGAAGGAGGAGTGGTGTAAATTGTAAATAAGGTGAACTCAAAGGGTGATTATTTAATGGATTCCGTCATAGTTAATGGAGGAATGGATGAAAGTTATCACATAATTATGACATGTAAGATTTAAGCACCATTAAGGTTATGGGCGTAATTATGAATTATCGAGGGTTATCGACGTAAATATGAAAGTATACAACGTTATAGGTGTAAATATTCCTTTTATTTTTTGAGATTTTTTTGTTGTTTTACATGCGACATGAGTATCCATTTGAACTTGAATTTTTTTGTCATTTGCTTATTATAGAGAATGCTTGGTTAATTTTAACCATCATATTATATAAAATATTTCAGGAGACTCTCTTTAAAGTTTAAGCCATGAGCATGGATACTCGAAAGTCAAATTCTATCAAATATAGGATGCGAATCATGTGCACTATTTTTGCTACACATGGTCGTGATTTTCTGGTCTTTATTTCTTAAGAGACTACCATTAGTGGTGCCAAGAATATGCCTACTCTAATCCAGTGTCTCATATTAAGTTATTGTTGTAATTCTTTTAACCAGCAAGACATGTTCGTTAGGTTTTAAAACCTGAAAGTAACGTTGATTGGTTGTTTTTCAGATCGGATTTGTGACATTCTTTCTCAGCGCAGTTCTTGATAATCTTACATCTACAATTGTTATGGTATCACTATTGCGGAAGCTGGTTCCTCCTTCGGAGTACAGAAAGTAAGCATTTTGACAAATGATGTATACAGTTTATAATAGTACACCATTTTATTACTTGCTTTGTTGTTTCACATTTATTTGGAGGAATTATATTATCCAAGATAAAAATATACTGGTCTTTCCCCTACTGTTGCGCTGTCCTCTATCACTCATGGAGATACCTTATTCCGTTAAAATTTTGCTCATTCAATCATTTCTGGTATATTTGTTTACCAATGAGAGGATGTTAGGAGCTATTGTTGTAATCACAGCAAACAGTGGTTACCTTTTGGCTTTAGAGTTTTGATCATTCAAATTGTTTTTGGTTTTTTCGTGTCTTCCGCTACAGGATTTTGGGAGCTGTTGTTGTCATAGCGGCAAATGCTGGAGGGGCTTGGACACCCATTGGTGATGTGACAACAACCATGCTTTGGATTCATGGTCAAATCTCAACTTTACCGACAATGCAGGTATTTTGGTTTTATTCTTATGATCTTAAAGGAAATGTCATGAATATGATTTTTTTCTTAAAATTTGGACTGGAGGGTGAGAATAACCCAAGGTATTTCAACCCCATGTAGCCAACCAAGTTAGTGTGGAAAGGCATAGGTTTTGGTTTTCATTATGTATGTACTCTTTTTTGTTATTTTGAGGTAGAATTATTCTTTATTGATCATTAATCTATAATGAAAGTTCAAATCAAATCTTTATCATAGATCTCATTCAATGAAGCCAATAGAAGCAAATGGCCAATTCTTTGCTTTGCTGGAAGATTGCTGATGCAAATAACTATTGTAATTAATCAGATTACTCATATCCACATATACTTCAATCAAATTTTTTGAGTAAAAATGGGGTAAGCACTCCTGAAGTGTCCACCCCAAGCTTTATTAAAATAAAGGGTTACATCCAAACTTACAGCATCCATGTCTCTAGGAGAGATCTAGCTCAGTGGACAACGTTATCAACATAAAATCTATGTGAATTAAAAATTAGCCAATTACGAGAGAGCCAGATTGCCCAGATCGTGGTGAATGGACGCAACAACCCCCGACATCGATTTGAACTAGTTGGCCACCATGGAGTTCCAAAAGTTTGCATGGGAAGAAGGGTCCACCCACGAAATGTTCATCTTCGGCCAAATGTCACGAACCCGAGCACATGAATAGAAAAGATGATCCAAATCTTCCTCCTCAACAGCACATATAGAGCATAAAATGTCACCTTCGTGGATGAAGGAGAATCTCCTCGCCTTAGTCAGCTACCGTTAAGCTCGTGGAGCTAAAGGAAGACCTTGATCTTCATCGATGCCCTCAGAGTCCAAATCAATTTACAGTCCCTCTCCCTATCTCCAGGTCCACGTCACCACCGTTCGCAAGGGCCCTGTAGGCCGTCCTCACGGAGAAGAAGCTATCCCTCCAAATCCAGTGGTCCCGCCCACCAGTTGGGCATGTAATAGACGCAAACTCCTCGATCATCTGCATAAATTCATCGAACCGTTGCTCAGATAGTGGAGAAGAGAAAGAAGGCATCCATTGCCCATCCACCGATGCGTCCCCTCACACACATCTCTTAATTCCTAGCAAGAGAAAAAAGATGAGGGAAGCGCTTTAAAAGAGGTCCTTTCCTGTACCAATTATCCTTCCAGAATAGAAAGGATTTCTCGTCGCCAACCACCGGGTGCATCTTCATCGGAATCTCCTGCAACACCAAGTAAATACCCTTCCAAAAGCTCAGGTGGTGGCGTCGAGACAAAGCCTCCAACCCGGGTTGTGCCTGAATGGCGTAAATGTCCCGAAGAAGTTAACAAGTGAGGTCCTCACCCTGGCCTCGAAGCCTTGCCACCCACTTCAACAACAAAACTTTATTCATGCCCTCCAGTTTGAGAACACTCAAAACTACAATGTTCCTTCGGTAAAGTGACCACCTCCCAATTCGCCAGGTGGAGCCCTCTCGACTGTCCATAGGAAGGAGCCTTGAAGAATCGATGCATGGACGACTCCAGACAGTTTTGGACCCCAATCGGGAGGATCCATGTTGAAATGAAGAAGATTGGTATTGCCGTCAACACTGCCTTAAGAAGCACAAATCTCCCCAACACGAGAGACATGAGGCCTTTCAATGAGCCTGCTTCCGCTCTAACTTCTCAATCATCGGCAGCCAGTCGAACTGCCTTAAGCACCCACAAAGGTAAACCATGGTAACTGATGGATAAGGCCCACACGAAATCTCTAAGATCCTTTCTCACTCATCAATCTCCGACTCCGAAAGGTCGAATGACACAAAGGCAGACTTAGATTTGTTCACAGTCAGCCCAGATAACTCACCAATGATGTCGAGCATGGTACTCAAGGTTCAGAAAGTCGGTATGCAGTATTCGTTCGGTCAGGTGGCTTTAAGCGATTAAGCGGGCATGCAGAAGTTTATGCGGATTATGCGATTTCTATTATTTTAATTAAAATGATTAAAATATAATAAGCAATTCAAACTTTAGATATTTATGTTTCAAAAAATATAACATGGAAGAAATATGAAGTGAAGATCTTTTTGTACAATGTGATTTTAACAAAAGCATTTCCAAAAAAAAACATCCATTTAGATAAAAGAGTGGATCATAAGATTCATAACAAAATATCTAAGAATGCCAGCTCAAACAAAGGTTCATACACAAATAATCAAACTTTTAATCTAAGCTACTTATGATATCTATTCATGTGTTATGTATTCATGACCTACTTATGATATCTACTTATGATATCTTTCCAAAGCAACTAAAATCAGTATTTTGCTTACTTTTTTCTTTTCTCAACTTCAAATAGCCCCTTTAACTATCCAAAGATACTTAAATCCAAAGCTATTTCTGATTTTGCATTTTACTACTTAAAGCTACTTAATGGACCTTGATGTAAAACTTAACACAAGTTGTGCATATATGCTATGATAATAAATAAGCACAAGCTGCACAATCTGCACAATCTATGGACAACTGACCAAGATCTACGTATTGTTCTTAAAATTAGCACAAGCTACATAACTATGCCCAATAAAGAAAATGCAGCGATAATAAATACAAACATTACGTTGAACGAGTTAGAGAAAATTAGGTTCTCAATCCTGTGAAAAAATGCAAAACTAAACTTCAGTATGCTACGCAGAAGGAAAAATTAGCATAAATATGTCCCTTGAAAAATGATATGCCTTCTTAAAAAAGAAGAAAATTGCTATGCCTAGTATCAATCATGCTCAATAGCTTAAACGAGTTAAAAAACATAGGATAAATCGTAAAATGATGGAGGAAAGCCAACAAACGAATTAAACAACTTAAGTTAAATCAAAATCGCATGTTAAAGGCTTGAAGCTTAAAGATATGAATGAACGATATAAAATATGGGCGGAGGAGCATACCTAGTGAAGGAAGAAAGCTTGACAGAGGAGCAGCCGTACACTGGAAGACTGCCATGGAGGCCTTGGCGGAGGAGCAACAACACACATCGATGTTGGAAGGTGGAGAAAACCCAATGGCGGGCTAGGGTACGGAGCAGCAACAAGTAGCGACGCAAGAAGGCGGAGGGGAAGACATGCGGAGGGCTAGGGCTTGGAGTTTGGAGTATGAAAATTTCAGGAGTAGAGAGTTCTCGAGAGGCGATGGAGTAGAGTGGGGGGAGTCGCTTGCACGCATAAAAATCAGGTTATCGTGTTTTTTTTAAAGAAATTAGGGACAATTGTGTTTGGGGGCTCTATTACAAACGCGGCCGCATATGTGGATTACTCAGAATGCATATACCCTTTTAGCGCATAAGTAGCGCATATGATGTATGCAGTGCGTCAGGGTGTCCGAGTCCGCATGTGCGTCGCATATGCGGCCGCTGGACCGACTTTCTGAACACTGATGGTACTCATGACCCTTACCTTGTCACAACCTCCCTCAATGAAGAAAATGGTATCATATGCATACTAGAGCAAGGGGATAGAGAAGTTCCCCCTTGAGTACCCCATTGTCCGCCCATGAAGCACCACATGGTTGGTCATAATGGCAAGGCCTACCATAGCAAAGACAAACAATATTTACGCTAACGGGCACCTCAGGCGAACTCCTCACTGAGGCTAGAAAAAAGCCCCATCCGAGCGCCCGATATTGCAAAAGTTGGTATTCGGTATTCAGTCGGAGGGGTCTTTGAATAGAGAATAATCGTTATTCGGGCAACTATTCAGAATTATTTGATTTTGTATTTTTTAATTATTTTCAATATAAGATTTAATTCTAATACATATATTCTTATATATTTATACATATATGACCATCAATTAACAAGAACCCAAGATAAAAGTACCATATAACAAGATACCTATGAATCTTTGACATTTCTAATAATATTGGTATAAATGGCAAGCCTTTAGAATTAAAAAAAATAAAAATAACATAAATTCAACAATCGACCAAATAGTCGACCAGTCGACCGAATAGTCGGACCGACTATTCAGTCAAGCGACTATTGGATGACTATTTATTGTTCAATCAGGGACCCCCACACTGCATAGTCGGATCGATTCTTCGGTATAGTCGGCCGGCTATTGCAACACTGCAAGCGCCACTTAACCAAAACCGCAAGGGAAGACGTAGTGACACATCTCTTTATCCAAGAAGTCGATATCTCTGAAAAGACACGATTTGCCCGTGCAGACCAGCAAAAAGCCTAATCGACACAATCGTATGCCTTAAAGAAGTCCACCTTCCAGATAAGACCTTTCACACTTCTGTTCTTCCGGTTACCAACTATTTTAGAAGCCATGGCCACGTTGTCCATCATTAGTCGGTCAAGGATGAAAGTAGTCTGAGTCGGAGCAATTAGATCCTTAGGGACGAGGCTCATACGATTCACCAACACCTTGGCCACAATCAGATAAACCATATTTGAAATGGAAATCGGATGGTAAGTCCTCAATTCTGCTAGCCCCTTCTTTCTTAGGGAGGAGAAGTAGAAGGGTCTTGTTAATCTTGTCAAAGTTGTGGTTCCCCATAACAACTTCACCCATCATCGCCAACAAGTCCAATTGGAGCACATCCCATAACTCATTAAAGATTATTTCAGGGAAACTATCAGGGCCGGCTACAATATATTTGTTGAGTTCCCATATCGCTGCTTTCATCTCATCCACGTGAAAGTCCCTAACAAGAGCAGCCTATTGGCCAAGCGAGAGGGAGAAGGTACCCTTGTCAAGTCAATGCCAAGTTCTGTTTGGAGCCCAACGTGATACTCGACGAACGTAACCAACGTCACCTGGCTCACCTCACAGTCCCCCTCAGCATGGACCTTGCCAATTGTGAGGTTCTGAATGAAATTCCGATGACGTTTCCCACTAGCCATCACATGAAAGAACATTGTGTTAGCGTCCCCATCATCGATCAATTTTCGCCTAGATCTCTGCTTCCATTCCACATCTTGCTTTCTGCCCTTCTGAAGAATTTGTTGACCAGCCTCCCTCTCCATCAACTCCAACGCAGAGAGGTCCTGAGTATCCTTAACTTGAGCCATATCTGAAACGACCCTCTGGGCCTTAGTACATCGCACTGGACGACTCTCTCTTACCTAACTCTTGTACTCACAAAGCTTCTTCCTCAGTGCCACCAGCTTACGGAACAAATGAGTTGTTGCCGTTCCACCCACCTCCATCCATCCCTAGAAGGTTTCCGCCAACTCCCTGAAACTGTCCTCAATAAGCCAGGACTTCTTAAACCTGAAGAAAACTCGCAGAACAGGTCTCTCCCTTGAGGCCCACAAGATCGGTGTGTGGTCCAATCTCGAGCGGGGCAAGGCCGAGACACATGCCAAGGTCTCCATTCTCCTGATAGATGATTGCAGTCCATTCTCCTGAAGGACATATGTAGGAAGATCTCCAGCTTGAAAGCATGTAGCTCGGGCGGAGGACTCGGAACCAAGGTCTGGTTCGACCATTGACAAAGGAAAGAAACCAAGCTCGTGTCAATCAACACCTCTGCGAACACTTTCGATGATGGGAGCACCTTTGGGAAAAGCGAGGAAGGGAGGTTAAACACGAAGGTTGGCCTCTTCGGGTGCAGGTCAATCACTTATCGTTCCTTAACTTTTGCTGGAACAAGGAATCAAACATGATCCACATTTCCACAACCTGCCCCTCTGTACCCACAGCTGCAGCTACCTCTACCGAGTACCCAATGCAAGGGATTATCGACAACTGGCTCCGACAACGACGGAGGTTCCCCCGCCTCAACAAAATCCCAAAAGGTGGCTCTCCCTACTAATGCGTGCCATCGAATTCTCGAGCGTCCAGGTTGTGGTCTAGCAATCTCTAGCACCACTGCGTTAATGTTAGCCCCAAGTGTGCATCTGTTTGAGAAGAAGTTCACAACATCCCTAAGTTCGAGGACAACCCATCTCATGGACTCCAAGTCTCTAGATAAGAGCGACACCCCCCTCACACAAGCAACAAATCACTCACCCTCCAATTGCCTTCCATCACTGAAGCGAGGTTCTCTCCACTGCACCAGGACCGAGGACTCCAAACCCCTCCGCTTAAGGAGCCACCCTCGAGCTTCAACCGTCAACCCTCTCTTACAAAGGTCTGTCACCTGTATTTGTACCACGTCACCATCAAAGTCCTCCCCAAAGCCTCTCGAACCACAATCAACGCAACCTCCAGGACCTGCTAACCTGAAAACCCCACTCAAGAACCCTCGCCCCGTCGCTGGGTTTTTGGTTTGGTTAAAGGGACATCCAGGAACATCCGCGAAGGAGAGGGTCACATACTTCCTCGTAGCAGGATCGTCGGACCCCATCAGGCGGCTATTGTCGACCTGCGACAATCTTCCCCTTCATCGTCTGGAGCCCAACGACAATCAACAGATTCCTCACAGCAACAATGCTAGCAGGACCGGTCTCCCGTTGCCGTCGCAAGTGTCCCGCCTATGGTCCATTCCCTGGCACCTGAAGCACCATGAGACATCATGGTACAATATCGTCAGATGGCTGAAAGAGCCATATCAATAGTACCTCTCCCTCTCCTTGGACTCTCACGACGGTGAGAGACAACCGACCAGCCAGCTCCGCCCTCCTCCTTCCTCGTATCTGTCGCCATCTCTGACACTTTGGTGGTCCTAACCCTCGAAGATAGTCCCCTACATGCTTCTCCTTGACTCATCCCGAGCTTCATAAGTAAAGCAGAGAGAGACCAGCCTCACAGCTTCTCCACGCTGCTGTCCTGCTGCTTCAACCCCACGAGCCATCGCGACCCCCACCCATACTGCCAGCAAGACACCCTCGCAGTCGCCCTAGCCCTAACCCTTCGCACAACAGTCCCCTTCGTCTACTTTAGTCAAATTTAGAAACCGGTATATTTCCCATTTATATCTTATTTCCATCACCTTATTTTGAAATTATATCTAGTTTCTTGATCCTATGCGATTTGTGGAAAGGAAAAATATGACTTGTTCATTCACAAGGTCATATGGCTCTCTTATATAGAGAGGAGAAAACCCAGAAGGAAAATTACATAATGGAAACAAAAGAAATAAAAAATACATAAAAGATAAGGAAAGATAGATACATATCTCAACATTCCTCTCAAGATGGAGGTGTTAGTCATGCTTAGTTTAGAACAACATCTCTGGAATGACTCTCTGGCTAGACCCTTGATGAAATTATTTGATGTTAGTTCCCCTGAGCCGACGTGGGAAGTAGAGATAAAAACTTTCTGAATCATGACACATATGTAATGACAATCTATCTCAATGTGTTTGGTCCTTTCATGGAAGGCAGGGTTGTTGACAATGAAAAGAGAAACCTGATTATCACGTTGCAACTGCACAGGAAGAGGCACATTAACGATTAAGTTTGTCAAGAAAAGATTTGACCCACATCATTTCAGTGCTCCCTACGTCATGGCTCCGTACCTTGACTCATCACTAGCAACCAGTGTCTGCTTCTTGCTCTTCCCTGACACCAAAGAACTCCTTATGAATACTGCAAAAACAAAGGTAGATTTCCTGTCTTTGGAGCATTTTGCATCTGTATCCTCACATATCGTGATGGCAAGAGATGTTCCTCTACTAAAAATAATCATATACATGGGGAAGACTTCAGATACCTCAGGATTATGTCAATCGCATCCATGTGGGCCTGTATCAGCTGCTCCATAAACGGGCTAACTTTGCTCACATCAAAGGGAATATTTGGCCTGGTTATTGTCACAAAGAAGAGCTTCCGATCAAGCTCCTTGTAATTCTGCTTGTTCGCCTCCCCTGTATCATCATCTATAGCTTCATGGTGGCATCCATGGGAGTAGTGACGGGTCTACAATCTGCTATGCCTATCTATGAAAGAAGATCTGTAACATACTTCCTCTGGGTCATCTCAAGACATCGTTGGTTCCCAACGAACATATGCCCTAGGAAGTGTTGTACTTCGCCAAGGTCTTTAATGATAAACTGCTGTCTAGGGAACTCCTTAACCACACTAATACCTTGTACATATCTCCCGTAATAATGATATCGTCAACATAAACTAGAATGACAACGATATCTTATCTGAGACTTCTAAACGAAAAGTGAATGATTTTAAAGGTCCATCTTGTGAAGACTTGCCAGTCTATCAAATCCGAGAGCTTTTGGAATCATGCTCTGGGATTCTGCTTAAGGTCATAGATGGCCCTTGTAAAGTCTGCATAACTTCTGTCACTCTCCCCTCAGTAGTGAACCCAGGTAGCTGCTGTATATAGACCTCATTCTGCAAATCACCATATAGTAAAGCATTCTTCATATCTAGCTGGGATGGTTAAATTGACATGCCCACTGGAGGGAACATGCCTTGATATTTCACCTTATAAGTCTGGGTGATCCCATGAGCCACAAGCCTAGGCTTGTAGCAATCAACACTACCATTTGCATGGTACTTCACTGTATACCCATTTGCGGCTAACCATGAATGCCTGTGTAGGGGTAGTAGCCAAGCTCCATGTGCCATGAGACTGGAGTGATGACATCTCCTCCTCCATATTTTAACGCCACTGATTGTGTCGCATAACCATCTGATATGTTCATAGGATCTCAAATAGTCGAGAGTTCCACGACAAACCTTCTCAAATTCGCTTAAAGATGACCCAAAGAAACATGGACAACTAGAAGATATGTAACACATGTATGCTTCTACTTCCAAAGAGTAATGGGTTGATCCATATCCTATGACTGATCTGTCATCTGAGGTATTAAGTGGCTTGTAAAACAGAAAAAATCTCCAAAGCGGTGGAAACCAAGTGCTCAGAATTTAACTGTGGCATGCTGGATAATGGGAAGGCACATCGGTAAAGGGGACAATCGATGGCCGTGAGTTTAAAAGACGACAAATATTGAGCCACATGAGTAGGTGTAGGCACCACAAGAGGGGTGGAGGTATTGGTGGTGTCGGAGGAACCAAGGGTGGAGTTGGTGATGGCATAGGAGGAGGGATATAAACCTCCTTACCAGACTCAAACGTGGTCATCATGACACCTACAGAGAGAAAAATACATGACTCAAAGAATGTGGCATCGATACTCATGTAGTACTTCCGTCTAATCGAATCAAGGCACTGGTACCCAATCTAGGTCCGATAATAGCCCACAAAAACACACTTGAAAACTCTAAGAGAGATTATCACGACGAGGAGTCAGATGGTTTACAAACTACAGAGCCAAAGACACGAGGTGTTAAAGAGAAAACATCTTATAGGGAAATACAATCGAAAAAATAACTTTTTCTCTTAAAGGACATCATTTGATTGACTAGATATCAAGCAGTAAGAACCACATCACCCTTGAGAGAGTGGGGAGCTCGGCTATGAATCATGAGGGTCCTGGTCACATCAAGGAAATGACAATGTTTGCGATTAGCAATACCGTTCTGCTGAGAAGTGTACACACAAAAAAGCCAAGTGACCTGGAGAGCTAAGAAAGCTGTATATTGTAGATATCCAAGGCATTGTCAGAGAACATATTTAACAATAGTAGGAAAAATATTCTTTATTTCATGAATAGAAGACTGGATAACATGCCCAGCCTCAAACTTATTTTTTTAAAAAAGCCCCATAAAAGTCTCGAAAATCATCAGCTTCACAGGATAGAATATATGCCTCTGATGGTTAGGAACATGACCAGGACACCAAGTATCAAAATGGACCAACTCAAATAAAGTACTACTACTATGACTCTTAATGACAAAAAAAACTAAATCGGTGATCCTTCAACAAGCTGACAAGCCTCGCACTGAAAAGTGAACCAAGATGGAATCTTTGGGAGGACTCGGCACATATTCTGTAGAGGAAGGTGGCTGGACCAAAGATGCTATGTATAGGGGGATACTAACCTTGGTGGGAATGGAAGAAGGACTAGCATATACAGACTAGACCAGTCTATAGAGATTCCCTTGCTCACAACCATATCCAATTCACCCTGCCCATGACTATATCATGAACTAAGAGTAGATGGGTCAAATATGGTGATTTGATTAATAGATAGTAAATTCATGAGAAAAAATCAGATGCATGAAATCACATTTTGCAAGTGCATACACAACCAAATCTTCCCATGTCCTATAACAGGGATCTATAGGAAGAGAAATGAGTTCTTTCTCCACAGAGGTGATGAGAGGCACTCAAATCCATGATCCACTCAGAGATGTCTGCCTTGTGACAACTAGTAAGAGCATATGCTAATTTGAAGTATTAGCAGAGGTTGAGGCAACGATGTCAGATGAGCCCGAAGGAGCATTAGGGGGTTTGACAACAGTAGTCATGTCTCCCTCAAATGATAGACTATATCATCAAACTTCTGCTCAGAAGCATGGAAGGACATATCGATATCGGTATCGATATCGGTACCATGTCGATACCGATATATCGCCGATATATCGACGCCATATCGCCGACATCGGGATTCAGCTCGCCTTTTTTGCTTGTCGATACCCGATATCGGACATATAGGTGATATATCGGTGACCTGTCGATATCGTTTATATCGCCGATATATCAACCGATATATCGGGATACGACCTTCCATGCTCAGAAGAAGCGACAAGAGTAGCGGGGGTCTCAACCTGCTTTACGACATGGTCAACCATTGGATAACGATTCTTCTGATAGCAGGTGTCCTCGGAGTGACCAGAATGATGACAATCAAGGTTTGAAAAAACTAAAAACGGAACGAGGCGTTTCCTTGGAATCGGAGGCGAGGCGTAGCCTCTAGGCGGTCGTGGCGTAAGCCTCAGTTTACAAGGAGAAATCCTATAAAATCTACAACAAAAATATATACTAATGAAATTATATATATATATTCTAACTAACATATGATATAATATTACTATAATATATGATGCAATTACAAATATAGGAACACTGAAAGAAAAGATATACACGTGTATATGTCTTTTTACTAATTTTCCATCCAATCATAGAATTAAATCTGTTGATATTCCCCTAAATTCTATCCATCTAACCTAAGTTGAAGAACCGTTGTATGCTCCCCTTCCTGCCATACCATACCCAACAAGGCGGGGGTCTCGCTGCCCGGTCAGCGAGCCTGGGGGGGGTCTAGGGGTGAGCAGGTGGCTCCCCCCTGCGGGGGTGTGGGGGCAGCGCCCCCGGCGAAATTTTTTATTAAGGATTTTTATTTCTATTCGGATATTGATTTGTTTCAATGGGAGTAGTACATAAACTCCCCTTGAATTATATCTTGTTTGACCTTCTTGGTATATTACATAGCTCATGTTTGAAAACTCCTTAAAAATAATTTTACGAGTAATTTTTTTCTATGATACCTGTGGATTCGTATATTTAAGGGCATAATTTAAGAGTTTCTTAACATGATTGAAATATGTTTAATAGTAAATATGAACATGAAAGCGGCCAAATTTAAGCATTCATCTTATATATTATATCCTAAACAACTACATCTTTAAAACATCTGAAATTGCTAATAGGATAATTGAATTAACATAAAAAAATAATTTGAAAAAGAAAACGCCTCGGTGAGCGCCTCGCCTTCGCCTCGACCGCCTCGACCAACTGAGGCGATCGCCTCGTAGGACCCTGTCAAGGCGGTCGTTCAGAGGCGATTTCCGACCGCCTCGCCTCGAGGCGTACGCCTCGTGCGCCTCGAGGCGCGTTTTTTCGAAGCATGATGACAATAAGTGTAAGGTTGACGAGGACGTCTACCCTTTTGGCACGAGCGCCACATCCCCTGAACTGAGAAGGACCTCCTCTGCCGCGAGATGTGGCCATAGTCGAGAAGGTCTGAGTAGAAGCTGAAGAAGGGGATGTAATCCTACCGAGTCTATTGTATGCCTTACTACTCCCATGAGAGGTAA